>WAAG01061362.1:0-20264 GCA_013390105.1 Tichodroma muraria
GCTGGCTCATGTCCAGCTGGCGGTGGACCAGCACCCCAGGGCCCTTTCCACCTGGGCACTGTCCAGCCACACCATCCCCAGCCTGTAGCACTGCAGGGGGTTATTGTGGCCAAAATGCAGGACCTGGCACTTGGACTTATTAAACTTCATCCTATTGGACTCTGCCCATTCATCCGACCATTCCAGGTCTCTCTGCAGAGCCCTCCCACCTTCCAACAGATGGACACACACTCCCAGTTTAGTGTCACTTGCAGATTTACTAACGAAAGACTCAATACCCTCAATACCCTCATCCATGTCAACAATAAAAACATTGAACGGAGCTGGCCCCAGCACAGACCCCTGGGGGACACCACTGGTGACTGGCCACCAGCTGGACGCAGCACCGCTCACCACCACCCTCTGGGCCCGGCCATGCAGCCGGTTCTGAGCCCAGCAGAGAGTGCTCCTGTCCAAGCTGTGGGCTGCAGTTTTTCCAGGGAATGCTGTGGGAGATAGTGCCAAAGGCCTTGTGGAGTCCAGGTACACAACAGCCACAGCCTTTCCTGCATCCACCAGGTGGGTCACCTGGGCATAAAAGGAGACCAGGTTGGTCAAACACGACCCACCCCTCCTGAACCCGTGCTGGCTGGGTCTGACACCCTGGCCATCCTGTAAGTACTGCATGACAACACTCAGCAGAAACTGCTCCATCACCTCACCAGGTACTGAGGTCAGGCTAACTGGCCTATAATTACCAGGATCCTTCCCACTTTTTTTTGTGAATGGGTGTCACATTGGCCAGCTTCACCAGTGAAGAACCAGAACCTCACCAGTGAGCCAGGACTGTTGGGAAATGATAGAGAGTGGCTTTGCAAGCTCATCTGCCAGCTCCCTCATCGCCCTGGGATGGATCCCATCTGGTGCCATGGATTTATGAATATCCAAGCATCTCAGCAGTTCTCTGACTGCCTCCTCTTGGATAACGGGAGGACCATTCTGCTCCCTGACACCATCAACCAGCCCAAGAGGACAGTTGTCCTGAAGGCAAGTTGTTTTCCCACTAAAAAAAAAACACAACAGACAGTTACCTTTGAAATACCTGTAAATTCTCCCTTTCTGAGAAATCACCCCCATCTACCAGACACTCCTCATGTTGGGCTCCTATTTTCATTTTCCATGTGTTCCTGTTGTCTCCTGACATCAATTCCCGCAAACCGGTGTGGAGGTGGCTCCTGCCCCAGATTGGAACTCCAGGGATCTTTCCCAATATTGCAAAAATCCCTGGGATCCTTGACCCCTGGAAGCTGTGGGCAGAGGGCAAACATCGCCTGGATTTATCTGCAGGTACCCAGGGTTCCTCTGCCAGCCCTGATTTCCTCAGTGGATGGGACACAAGGATCCCATTTCAGAGCCTGCAGCAGATCAGATACAGATCCAGGGTGATCCAACACCTGCAGGAGGAGGCTGTGGCTGTTCCCAACATCGACATCCAGCTGGAGACATGATGTCTCCAGCCCTTCCCATCCTCTTCACCATCCTGCTCCTCTCAGCTGGGGCCTCTGGAGCACCGTAAGTCTCCTCTGTGTCCGTCTGTGCCTGCTGGGATGGCTTTGACTCGGCTCCCTTGCCAAGGGACCAGTCCCTGGTGGGATTCAATCCCTCTTGTGCTTGATGGGGTGGTTTAACCTTGGCTCCTTGGCAGTTCTTGGTGGGATGGTTTAGCCTCAGCCTCTTGGCAATTCCTGGTGGGACTCAATCCCTCCCGTGCCCTGATTGCTGCCTGGGCTGGGAATGCTCAGGCTGGGAATTCTCCCTGCCCAGGAGCACTGAGGATGCGGCCCTGGTTTCTGGTGGCTCTGAGGAGTTTGTTGTGCCGTCACCTGCAGAGCTGAGCTGAGGAGCCAAGGGCAGCCCAGAAGCAGAGAGGGGAGGCCGGGGGGGTTCCTGAGCTCCCAGGGGCTTTTCCAGGTTTCTGTGGGGCTGTGCTGGATGTGCCTCACCCCCAGGGCTCTCCTGTCACCTGTCCCTGACAGGAGTTACGTGGTGGTGTCCCCGGCCGTGCTGTACCACCCCCACCCTGCCACGCTCTGGGTGCACCTCAGTGACCTCCAGGGGCCCGTCCGGGTCCGTGTCCAGCTGCAGAGGGACAGCGGGACCCCGCCCACCACCCTGCTGAGGAGAGAGGTCCTGGAGCCTCACCTGCACCTGAACGTCACCTTCCCCGTGAGTGTCACCCCAATGTCACCCAAACCAGCTGGGAGCAGGAAGGGGGCCCCTGGGTGGTCTCCAGGCCGTTTCCATCAGCTCCACACAGGGCTGGGAGCAGATACGACTTCCCCATCTTGCAGCAGTCTCACCCCTCACGCGGACAAAACTCCTCCAGGCCCAGGCGGTTATCCCGAGGCTGGAACGGCGCCCTTTGCAGACCTGCCCAGCCCCTGGCCTGGGGAGGATGCTCCTGGGGGTGGGCACTGCTCTGGGTCACCTGGAGGGAGGCCGGGCACTGTCCTGGTCCTCACTGCGAGCCCGCTGTTCCCCTTGCAGGCTCCAGCTCCTGCCAAAGGGAAGGAGGAAATTGTGGCCTTGCACGTCTCAATCCAAGGAGATTCCCTGGATGTCTCCGAGTCGAAGAAGGTGATGCTGAGAGCTCTGAAGCCCGGGATCTTCATCCAGACGGACAAGGCTGTCTACAAGCCTGGGCAGGAAGGTGAGGGGGGCAGGAGGGACCACTCTGCCCTGGGGGACCCCCCTGGAGGGGGAGAGGGGTGAGGAGGCCCAGCGTTACTCCTGCACTGCCTGGAAATGGGAGGGATTATCCTGGGATGTCCGGAATGCCCAGCACTGGCACACGGCAGTGCCAGGGCTCGCTGGAAGCTGTGCTGCTTGAGGGGCAGTGCTGGGCTCAGGGTGGATTTCCATCCACCTTCCCGTGGGCAATTCCCTTCCCTGCGCATGAAGCCACTCCTCCATCTCTGTTTCCTTTCCCAGTGAAGTTCCGAATTGTCTCTTTAGATAAAGACCTGACCCCCAGCAACCAGAAGGTGAGAGCAGGGCTGGGATGAGGGGAGGTGACAAGGGCTCCCTGTAGTGTCCCAGCCAGCCGTGGGAGAGGTGTGGGAGTCACCTTTCCCTTCGGGAATGCTGCCCTGGCCAGCTCTTCCCAGGGAGCTGCCCCCGGGGCAGGGATGCCCTGTGCTGCTCAGGGATGCAGCAGGATCAGGAAGGAGAAAGCAAAGGGTACGTGTGACACCATGGGAATGTGCCCACGCCAGCTCCCGGTTAGGGATGCAGCCCTGGTGAGTGGGAAGTGGGGAATGTGCTGATATCCATCAAGGCATCCTGAACCACCAGGAATACTGGCAGGTTCAGCCTCTGGCACCCCTGAGCCTGTGGTCCCTGGAAGTGCAGGATGTTCCCAGATTAAAGGGGCTCTAGACCCTTCCTAAGGCACTGGGAAATGCCACCTCTCTGTGCCATGCTGGCAGTGGCCTTGGCTCATCCCTCCTAGAGCCAAGCTCAAAATCCATCCCAAAGCATCTTGAGGGCTGGGAAGTTCACAGCATCCCACAGAAAACCCTCCCTCTGCCCCATGCACCGTTGTGCCCACCCTGGTGAGACCCCAAGGAATGGAATTGCTCCTCTGACCATCTTCTCTTTGCCTTCCAGCTGCCCCTGGTGTTCCTGAAGGTCAGTTTGGGACACCCAGGGAGTGAGGTTGGGAGAAGGGACACAGGACACAGCCAGGGGCACTGATCCCGCGTGTTCCTGTGCAGGATCCCAGCGGGAATCGCATCGCACAGTGGCGGGAGGTGACCTCTCGGCAAGGAATCGTGGATTTGTCCCTCCTGCTGGCCTCGGAGCCGGCCCTGGGCACCTACACCATCAGCGTGGAGGGGAAGAGCCATTCCTTCAGCGTGGAGGAATACGGTACACGGGGACTGGGAAGTGGGATCCCACCATGGGCAGCAGGTCTTGACCCCCTCCACCCACCCAGGAGATGTTGTCACTGTCCTGGGAGTGACCACCCTCTGTCCGTGTGCCTGTCCACCAGTGCTGCCCAAGTTTGAGGTGACCATTCATCTCCCCAGCGCTCTGTGGGAGAAGGATGAGAAGTTCCCTGTGGAGATTTGCGGGCGGTGAGCTGGGAACAGGGAGCGGGGGGGATGGGGGATCCAGCAGGGCGGGGCCCCCCTGGCACAGCCTCTCCACTGTCCCCACACAGCTACACCTACGGGAAGCCTGTCCAGGGGAAGGTCCAGGCTGGCTTGTGCCTCAGCCAGAGGCTCTGGGCTCACGGGAAGTGGAAGACCTGCACCCAGGTTACTGGGCAGGTGAGTGTGGCCGGGACTGAGGGTGTCACTGGGCTGGCTCCTTCCTGGGAATGCTGCTGATGGGGTTGCTCTTCCCTCCAGACGGAGAAGAACGGCTGCTTTTCCACAGAGGTTTCGTTGGCTGCTTTCAACGAGACCACCTCGGAGTTGAGGAAGGAACTTGAGGTAGAGGCATCGCTGGTGGAGGATGGAACAGGTGGGGATGAGAGCGTGGCCGTCCCTATGTGCTCCCAAGGGATTGGTGTTCTTCAGGAACACCCAAAAGCACTGCTGTGATTTGGGGGTGCACATGCAGGGATGGGGTTTAGGTGGGGGTGTCAGTCAGGTCAGCCTGGCAAGACTTGGAATTCCAAGCAGAGGAAAAACACCTTTCCAAGATCCAGCAGCTCTGCCAGTGCTGGGAGCTGAGTGCTGGCAGTGCAGAGTGCTTGGGTTCACCCAGGCTGGTAGGGTGGCTTCACCTGCGAGCCCGTCCCTTGCTCACCACCTTGTCACACCAGGAGTGCCTGGCCTGGCTGGAGAGAAAGGAGAGCAGGGCTTGTCCCTGTGCCCAGAGGCCCCAGGGGACCCCTCATGAAGGTGCTTTGGTGAGGAGCCTTTTCTGAAGGGTCTGCCCCCAGCTGGACCCCAGCTTTGGGTCTGAAATTTTCCACAGGGCTTCCGCTGCTCTTGTGAGAAATGCAAACTGTGCTAGGAGCTGCAGGAGGAAAGTCCAGGGACCTTTTCTGCATGGGGACGGGGGCACTGGCCAGAGCTAAGCTGTGTCTTGTGTCCCTGCAACACCCTGAGCTCCCCACTCACTCTGCACAGGGCTGGAGATGAAGAGCACCAAGAGCTGCAAGGTTTTACCCAAAACAGTCACGATCACCTTTGAGAACCCCGATCACGTCTACAAGCCCGGCCTCCCCTACACCGGGACGGTAATGGAGGGTCCCCTCTCCCTGCAGGGCTCACCTGCGCCCTGCTGCTCCCAGCCCTGCTCCTGCCCACCCCCAGCCCTGTTCTGCCACGGCGGCAGCCCCAAACCGCAGCGTCTCCCCTTCCCTCCCGGCACAGATCTGGCTGCAGGGCGCTGACGGCTCTGGGCTGCCCCAGAGGCAGGTCCTGCTCTCGGTCAGGAACCAGAGAAAAGAGAAGACACAAAGCTTCCTGACGGATGGCTCAGGGAGAGCCTCCTTCCAGCTGGACGCCTCTGGCTGGAGTGGCGGTGTCTCCTTGAGGGTAAATGCTCCACCCGTGTGCCCCCTTCAGGGGTCCTGCAGCTGCTTCCTCCGGTGGGGTGGGGCCTTGGAGCTGCACCAGCCTCGGGGGCTGCTGGATGGATTCACCCCTGATTCCCACCTCAGGCTCAAGTCAACGGGACAGCTCGGAGCCAGCAGGAAGACTCAGCAGTCACCTACCGAGATGCCTTTCTGAGAGTCAAACCCTACTCCTCGAAGAGCGGGAGTTTCCTGCACATCCGCGACCCGCAGGGGGAGCTGCCCTGCGGCCATTCCCAGCTGTTCCAGGTGGATTCCATCTTTGGCAAGGAGGCTTTAGGCAGTGAGCTGAAGAACCTGGACCTGATTTTCATGGTGAGCCCCGGCCCAGGGAGGGAGGGCAGCAGGAATCAGGGCGGTTGTGTGGGAAGGGCCACATCTCCACACACGGTTGTGGTGGTGTCCCCAGGGACAGGACAAAGAGCAATGAACTCTGTCCTGGCGAGACTGAGGAACCTGTCAGAGGAGATGGCTGCTGCCACTTTTGGGCCTGCACCCCCATGGGAAAGGTTGTGTGGCTGGAGACTGGGCATGGTCAAAAATCATCCCAGAACTCTCATCGTGGGTCCATCCTCCCTCAGGGCACTTGGATTCTACACTCAGCATCCATTTTGTTCTCACCCCCTCCTCTGCAGGTCCTGGCCCAGGGGACCATTACCAGCATCTTCAGGAAAGAGGTCGCTGCAGAGCCTGGTATGTCCCATGGTAACGGAGGGGCTGTGCAGGGCTCTGCTCCCTGTACCTGCTCCTCACAGAACCCTGGAATGGTTTGGGTTAGAAGGGGCTTCCGAGGCCCCTGCCCTGGGTAGGGGTACCCCATTCCACCCCCCTGCCCTGGGTAGGGATACCTTGCACTCTCCCAGGTTGCTCCAAGCTCTGTCCAACCTGGCCTTGGACACTTCCAGGGCTGGAGCAGCCGCAGTTTCTCTGGGTAACATCTCCCCTCTTTCCATGGCCCAGGACAGAGAGTCTCCCTCTCCTTGGAGCTACCCATTGGGCTGGAGCTGGTGCCCATGGCCAGGCTTCTGGTCTACGTGGTGCTGCCCAATGGCGAGATGGTGGCTGACAGCACCGAGCTCTACGTGGCCAAGTGCTTCCCCAACCAGGTGAGAGTTGGGCTGTCCATGGCTGCCTGCCTTGGGATCCATCCTGCTCCAGGTGCACTGCAATGTCACGGTCTCTCAACCCATTCCCTGATTCTCAAACCCTATGAGAAGAGCCCTCCTTACCTGTGGCTCGGTCATGCCCCTCCACAGGAGGTGACCCTCTGCCCATCCCCTGATGTCCCTGTGCAGGTGAAGATGGTGTTTTCAGAGGCCAGGGCGCTGCCTGGGGCGGTGCTGAGGCTGCAGCTGGGGGCTGCCCCGGGCTCCCTGTGCGCCGTGCGAGCCGTGGATCGCAGTGTGCTGCTCCTGAAGCCCGAGGCTGAGCTCAACGCCGAGGCCGTGAGTGCTGGCCCTTCCTGGGGTCCCCGTGCAGCCCCAGGAACAGCCTGGGCTGGGGATGGGATGACATTGGCTCAAGTGTCCCTCACATGGACCCTGGGAGCTCTGGTGGCTCTCAGGCAGAGCCCTGTGCTCCAAAAATGAGGGTTTTGCACATTTTTATTCCCAGGTCTATGAAGCACTGCCCAAATTCAACTATCCCCACAGCATCCAGGATGAAGCATTCTGTTACTTTTACTGGCATGACTCCAAGATGGAAACCTACAAATTATTCCAGGTAAAGCCACTGCCTTCCTGGGCCTCAAGGTTTCTTCCCATCCAAGAGATGCTCATGCTTCTCCCAAGTGCTGGGAAAGCCACACCTATGGCAAAGGACTTCCCTTTCCTGCCAAGCCCAGGCTCCTTTTCCCCTTGTTTTCTGGAGCCCTGGGACTTCTCACTGCTGGAATGGGGATATTCCTTCTGCTGGCTGTGGCGGGTGGACAACCTCTGCTTTTTCACAGAGTGCAGCACTGAAGCTCTTCACCAATGCCAAGACCAGGGAGGATTGCCTGCCCAGGCCCCTCCTCGTTGGAATGTCGGGTCCTGTAGGTGAGCACAGCCCTTGTGCTGAAAAGAGCAGAGAACTGGTGGCCAGTCCTGGCTTCCGTGTCCTCAGGGGACTTGAAGCCATCCAGAAAATACACTCAGGCATCAAAGAGGATGGAAGAGGATGGAAAACGATTTTGGTCATCCTTGTGCTGGCTGCAGGTGAGGTCCAGTTGAGACCTGAGGCCCCCAAGTTCTGCTCTGCCTTTTCCAGGAGCGGCAGAACCCCGTTATGCGGTGGAAAGCAATATTGTCCCAGGAGTTATGAGAATGTTCAGCCCAGCCATCCCAGGTATCGAGGATGGGGAAGAACCTCCAGCACCCCGGATGTATTTCCCAGAGACGTGGCTGTGGGACCTGGTCCCTGTGGGGTGAGAGAGAACAGTTCTCAAGAGAAGGGAGTTGGGGACCTCAGGACTCCGTCTCCCTGTGGGATGGCACCAGCAGTGTCACAGTGGAGCCACTCAGGTGATGCCACCAGCCACGGTGGGATGGCCTCATGATGTTCTCCATGCTGCAGGGAGAGTGGCTCTGCTGAGGTGACGGTCACAGTGCCCGACGCCATCACGGAGTGGAAGGCTGGGATGTTCTGCATGGCCCCGCAGGGCCTGGGGCTGTCCCCTGCTGTCACCCTGACGGCCTTCCAGCCGTTCTTTGTGGAGCTGGCGCTGCCCTATGCCGTGGTGCGCCATGAGACCTTCACCCTCAGGGCCACCGTCTTCAACTACCTGCGCCAGTGCCTGAGGGTGAGCAGGGACCGTGGGGTGTGGCAGGGCTGATGGAGCCGTGCCATGCTCTGGCAGTCTCAGGTGAGGCCGGGGACGTGACCCTGGCTCTGGGGGCTGGCAGGGGCTGATGGGGCCGTCGCCATGTTCGGGCAGGTTGAGGTGAAGCCCAGGCAAGTGGCTCCGGCTCCGGGGTCTGATGGAGCCGTGGCTGTGCCCCGCAGGTTCAGGTGATGTTGGCAGAGTCGGCGGAGCTGGAGGTGTCTCCAGGTGCAGGGGACACCTACAGGGGCTGTGTCTGTGCAGATGAAGCCAAGACCTTCCAGTGGGGCGTGCGAGCCACCAGGCTGGGTACAGAGCTGCCACACCCCACCCTGCACCCTGGGCACCCCATCAGGGGATGGGGTAGGGTGGACAACGAGGGCAGGAACCCCACCTGGGGAGGCACCTGGGGAGTTCTCCCTCACTCCACTCCCACCCTTCCTGAGGACCCCTAGCCCAGCCCAGCCACCCCCACCCCAAGTCCGGGGACTGTGCTCAGGTTTGGGGGTTCCGTGGGGACTGAGGGCTGCATTTGCACCCACAGGGGAGGTGAACATCACCGTGAGCACCGAGGCCCTCAGCTCCACCGAGCCCTGTGGCAATGAGCTGCCCCTGGTGCCGGCCCAGGGCAGTGTGGACACTGTGATAAAGCCCCTGCTGGTGCAGGTCAGAGGGTTGTGGAGGAGGAAAATGGGATGGATTTGGGAACAGGGTGCAAACAGCCCTTGGGGAGCAGTGGGAGAGCACCCAGACATGAAGCCTGGGGTGACCCAGGGGACAGGCAGGTCCCTCCTTCTGACTGACTCTGGTGCTGCTTCCTCACAGCCCGGGGGGATCCTGGTGGAGAAGGCTCACAGCTCCCTGCTCTGCCAGGAAGGTAGGACTGGCCAGGGGTGTCCAGCAGTGCCGTGGGATGTGGTCAGGTGGTCCCTGGGGTGGCCAGGGATCCTTGGCCACTGGTCACAAGGGCCACCAGCCCAGAGGAGCCAAGGGCCAGGGTGCCTGGCAGAAATGGGGTGGGTGAGGCTGCCATGGGACAGACTGGGAAGAGCTGGGCATTCCCACTGTCATGGCCCTCTGTCCCCACAGGTGTTGAAGAAGTCTCCTTGGAGATTCCTGCAAACATCCTGGAGAGCTCCCAGAGAGCCCACATCACCGTGATGGGTAAGGAACAGGCCAGGGGGGCCTGGGGACCACAGGGGACAGGGTGGGTACAGAAGTCCCCAGGCTCAGGAGGACGTGGGACCACCTGGAGTTGACATGGAAGGGGACACGGGTGCTGGTGGCAGGGGCACAGCTGCTGATGTGTCCCCCTGGGGCAGGTGACATCCTGGGCAATGCCCTGCAGAACCTGGACAGCCTGCTGGCCATGCCCTATGGCTGTGGGGAGCAGAACATGGTTCGCTTTGCCCCCAACATCTACATCCAGCAGTACCTGGAGAAGACCGGGCAGCTACTGCCAGACATCCGCGCCAAGGCACAGGGGTTCCTGCAGAGCGGTCAGTGGGACCCTGACCCCCACCTGGGAGGGACACCACTGTCCCACAGCCCCCTCCCCACTCCACCTGGCTCCCCTGGGAAGAAATAGTGCCCTGTCCCCATGTCCTCCCGCAGGGTACCAGCGGGAGCTGCTGTACAAACACGACGATGGCTCCTACAGTGCCTTTGGGAAGAGTGATCACAAGGGCAATACCTGGTGAGGGCTCTGCAGCTGCATCCAGGGCTCCTCCTGCCACCCAGGGAGCCCCAGTGCCGACCCTCAGCCCTCCGGTGTCTCCCTGGCTCCAGGCTGACGGCGTTTGTCCTCAAGTCCTTTGGGCAGGCCCGCGCCTACGTGGCCATCGAGGAGCGGCACATCACGGACGCGCTGCAATGGCTGCGGCAGCACCAGAGGAAGAGCGGCTGCTTCCGCAGCACGGGCAAACTCTTCAACAACGCCCTGCAGGTGAGGCAGGGGCTGGGGTGGGGACCCAGAGCGTGGTCTGGGCAGTGGGCATGTCCCTGTGTTGGAGTCACAACCGGGCCAGACCCGTGTCCCACTGTCCCCTCGCAGGGCGGTGTCTCAGACGAGCTCTCACTCTCGGCGTATGTGACGGCAGCAATGCTGGAGCTGGGGCTGCCCACGCTGGTGAGGATGGACCCTTCTTCCCCACAGGGACTGGTGGGGTAGGGACAGCTGCTGGGACAGGGGACTGGCCATTCCAGGCCACCTCGCAGCCCCCAACTAGGCACAGCTGACTACACTGGGCAGCGCTGGGGTCTCTGAGCAAGTCCCATGCCCTGGGCTGGCTCCTGACTCTGCTGCCACGCCAGGAGCCAGCGGTGAGCTCAGCCCTGAAGTGCCTGGAGGCTTCTCCCACAGACAACCCCTACACGCAAGCCCTGCTCGCCTACGTGTTCGGGCTGGCGGGGCTGCAGGAGCAGCAGCAGGCGCAGCTGCAGCGCCTGGCCCAGCACAGCGTCAGCGCAGGTACCGCCCAGGCAGGGGCACCTCTGGGAGGGACCCCAGCCCAGCCCACAGCAGGGGCTGAGCTGCCACCCCTTCTTCCCCAGAGGGGCAGCTCTACTGGCAGAGGAAGGGGCAGGCACAGAAGCCCTCGGAGCCGTCCTGGGCCGCGGCTGTGCCGGCCGAGGTGGAGATGACGGCCTATGTCCTGCTGGCCTACCTGTCCCAGCCCTCCGTCTCCCCTGCTGACCTGGGGACAGCCTCCCAGATCGTCCGCTGGCTCTGCAAGCAGCAGAACCCCTACGGGGGCTTTGCCTCTACGCAGGTACCGGCCCTGGGCTCCAGGGGCTGCTCCAAACTGGGCCCCTCCTGGGAGCTGCGCTCAGGGGTCACCCTGGCGCTGTCCCCGTGCACAGGACACTGTGGTGGCCTTACAAGCCCTGGCCAAATACGCTGCCCTAACCTATGGCAGTAGTGGGGACGTCACGGTGACGGTGACATCGCCCACGGGGACAGTGCAGGACTTCGTGCTGGACAGCAGCAACCGACTGGTGCTGCAGCGGGCGGCCCTGCCCGAGCTGCCGGGAACCTACGGGCTGCAAGCCCGCGGGCAGGGCTGTGCCCTGGTGCAGGTGGGTATAGCCTGGGTTCCCTGTCCTTGGCCCTGTCCCTGTCCCCTCACTGGCCTCACCCTGTGCTGTCCCCCAGGTGACCCTGTGCTATAACGTGCCGCCCCCTCCCAGCACGGGGGTGTTTGAGCTGCGCGTGGAGACGGAGCCGCTGCCTGACACACAGAACCCCCAGTTCCTGCTCCGGCTCTGGGCACGGTAGGGACCGGGGGTGTCCTGGGTTTGGGGAGGACAGGAGCAGACAGGGAGGGAGGGAGGGAATCCCCAAACCCTCCCCGGGGCTCTGCCCTTGCAGGTACAGCGGGGAGCGTCCTACCACCAACATGGTTGTCATCGAGGCCAAGCTGCCATCGGGCTACAGCCCGGACAAGAAATCCATGGTGGAGGTGAGAAGCCTCCCAGCCCCTTCTGGGACACTCCATCCCACAGGTCCCTGCCCCTTGGGGGGTGTGGGACACGGAGGGACACCTGCTCGGGGTGCTGGGCACCCATGGAGTAGCTGTGGCCCTTCCTGAGCCATGTCCCTGCAGCTGAAGAGGCAGAACCTGGTGAAGAAGGTGGAGGTGCAGCCCAACCAGGTGACCATTTACCTGGAGCAGGTGAGATGGGGACAGGAGCAGAAGCCCTGGGATGTGGGAGGTTTCCCCATCGTGAATGGCTGCACCTTCCCCCTGGGCTGTCTCCACAGCTGAGCAAGGAGGAGGAGACATTTTCCTTCCGAGCCCAGCAGGACTTCCCGGTGAGCAACTTGCAGCCGGCCACTGTGTCCCTGTATGACTACTACGAGACAGGTGAGCCCTGCAGGGCCGTGTCCCCTGGCCCTGCTGCTACCCCTGCAGGCTCAGTGGGGTCTGGCTGAGCTCCCAGCTCCCGCTGATGAGCTCTGACTCGTTAAGGGAGCAGCTCCTCCCAGGCCCATGGTCACCACCCCTCCCATTGCAGGTGACCGTGTGGATGTGGCCTACACTGCACCCCCCAGCTCAGGTAGGGGCTGAGCCTGCCAGGCCAGGGGTCACCCACCCTCGGGACCCTGTTGGTCCTGTCGGGACCCCCACCCACCCTGGAGGGCCAACTTGGGCTGTGCTGAGCCCTGGGGGAAGGAGGGCAAGGAGTGGGTATGGAGGAGCCCATCCCAAAGTCCTGCCCTGATAGTTGGGGATTTGCTGGCCCCAGCTTGGGGGCAGAGGTCAGGGAAGCCCAGGTGTCCAGGCTGGGGGTGCAGGAGGTGCTGTGCCTCCTCGAGAGGGCTCAGCCCCCCTCAGCCCTGGCCTTCCTCCGGTGACCCCCTGGAGCTCCCCACCCGGGGGTCTGGGGTCACACTGGGGATGGGACACTCAGCTCCAGGGATGGGGCTCAGCCAGAGGGTTAGGGGCAGGCAAAGGTGGTGGTGGTGGTTTGTGGGGACTCTCCTCTCACAGCACCCCCATATTCCATCTTGAAGAAAAGGAAAACGTCTAACTCAGCTGGGAGCCTGGCAACCCATCCCTGCCCCAGCTCCTGCAGCCACCAAGGACAGGGATGGCTCATGCTCCCACCCTGGCCATGGTCCTGACCCTCCAGGGGGCAGGAGGTGGCCCAGAGACCCTCCCAGCACCAGTGGCCCCCAGCAGGGCCCCTCTGGATGGAGCTCCAGCTACCCCACACCCCAGGATCTGCAGCTGAGGGGCTCCTGCAGGCCCAAGGACACACATGGCTTCTCCAGCCCTGCCACACAATGGACTTGGCTGAGCAGCCACACAGCGGGAACTTCACAGGGACACCCCCATGCCACCTCCTGCCACCCCTGCACGGGGGCTTGGGGGTGCCAGCTCTGGCCTCTCTCCTCCCCACAGCACCTGAGGGGGACCCAGAGCTCCTCCCTCCTGCCAGAGCTTCCCTGGCAGGTCCCCACCACCCCTCACCCCCCCTGGGATCCACAGTGCCACCCCAGGCCCCTCCCCAGCACTGACACAGTGCCAGTGTCACCACGAGGGACTTGGGGACACTCTGCAATCCCAACACAAACCAGTCAGGTGCCTCTTGGAGAGAAGCTAGGGCCTGGTGGACCCCAGCCCCTGCCCTGGGTCTAAATAAAACCATATAGTCAAGCACTTCTTTACTCTTGGTCTTTCTTCTCCTTGAGGGTAAGGGGGTGGGGACAGAGGGGACAGGGTGGCTGCTGTGGCCTGGGGGAGGTGAAGGTCAGGAGTCAATCCCTGTCAGACAAAGCCAGGTGGGCTCCAGAGGCACAAGCAGGCATACAGAGCACACCCAGCAGTGCCCTCTCTGCCTGTCACATGGCACAAGGGGACACGGCAGTGCCAGCACAGGTCCCTCACCCAGGTGCATGACACAGCCCTGGGCAGCCTCAGACTGGGGTTCAACCCTGCTGTCCCTGAGCAGCCCCTCTGGGCAGAGGCGCCACTGTTGTGCCACCTCAGTGACAACTCTGGCCCAGGGATGTCCCCCAGAGCCACATCCTCCCTAAGGAGAGCTGGGGCTGCTCCTGTGATCTCCCCAGGGGGAGTCACCCATCAGAGCCAGCCAGGTGACACCTGGAGTTGTGGCCAGGGGCCAGGGCCAGGGCCGCAGCACTGGAGCCAAATGACCCCTCCGTGCCCCAGGGAAGGGCACAAGGCATTGTCACAGCAAGGCACGGACTAAGCAAGGTGTGGCCAAGCCCCAGCCCTGTCCCCAGGGCTCCTGAGGTGGCAGTGAGGCACTGGAGCCAGCCCTGCGCCCCAAGCTGAGTCCCTTGCTGGGGATGGAGCCACTCCCACCTCACTTGTGGCGCTTTTTCTTCTGCTCTTTGCGCTTCTGAGCTCTCACGTCCTTCTTGAGGCGGCTGTCGACCACCTTGAACTGGCCCTTGACGCCAGGGGGACGCCGCACCCGGGGTCCCACGCCCTTCTTGGCCACCAGGTAGGTGACCTGGCGCTTCTCCTTGGCCAGCCCAGCCTTCTTGTAGATGCTGCAGGAGAAGGACAAAGGTCAGAGTGAGTTTGGGTGGGACAAAACCAAGCCCAGTGTTGGCACATCAGGTCCCACCCCTCCTCTGGCTCTGCCACCCCTGGATCAGCCTGGCTGGGGACACAGAGCTGTCCCAGTGGCTGCAGGGACACGGCCCTACCAGCCAGCCCAGCCACAAAGGGAGGAGCTGGATCCTGGCTTGGCCACTCACCGGCGCAGCTGGGCCACCTTCTCCCTCTCTGAGATGTCCACGGTGCTCACCACAGCCTCGGCCTTCTTCTTCATTTGCTCCAGCTTCTTCATCATCTGGGTGACAGCAGTGGGGGACATGGGGTCAGAGGAGGGACAGAGTCAGAGGTGGGACGGGGGGGTCAGAAGAGAGACAGGGGAATCAGAGGAGGGGTGGGGGGGTCAGAGGTGGAACAGGGCCATTGGAGGACGGACAGGGGGGTCAGAGGAGGACTGTGGCCCTGGGAGAGGAGTCAGGACACCCCTGTGAGCCCACTCCCACTCACCCTCCGCTTCTTGCGGGCCTTGGCCTCTGCCACCTTCTTGATGGGGCGGGCGTTGATCTCCTTCCAGCGCTGCCGGTAGGCCTCCACCGTCTGCTTGTCCACGGGCAGCTGCCGGCGCCGGTGCTGCCGCTCCTCCTCCGTGAACCACTCGGGCAGCTCCCCCTCCTCCTCGTTGTAGGAGTACCTGGAGGGGCCCAGGTGAGCTGTGAGATGGACATGGGGGCCCCACTACACCTGTCCGTGCTGGGGAACAAACCCTGCAGCCCCCAGCCCCGTACCTGTTGAAGGAGTCGTCGATGAGGTCCCGCCGGGCCTTTTTGGAGGTGGCAATGACAGAGCCAAGGGCCAGGCCCTCTGCATCCAGGACTCTTTTCACTGTGGGACATGGGAAAGCTTGGCCTGCTGCAGCCCGAGAGCCAGCGAGCAGCCCTGGGGAGGATGGTCTGTCCCCGCCTCTGCCTCCTGTCTCTCCCAAGGCACCACCACAGCCCCCCACTCACCTGGGTTCTCAATGGGCACCACCTCGAAGCCACAGGGCTCGACACGGCCCTGCTTCCTCCCCACCGGAGCCAGTGGCCTGTGGAGAGGAGTGGGCAGGGCTGGGGTCCCTCAGCTCTCCAGGACTGTGGAGCTGGGGAGGACACCCAGACTCCCCTCAGCCCTCACCTCTCATCTTCACTGCTGCTGTCATCGTCACTGCTCTGCTCCTCCTGAGCTTCACTGGCATCAGGAGCTGTGGCTGCTGCAGGGGTGGGCTCGGCTGGAGCCTCCTCCTCCTGGGCCACCTCCTTCTTCTTCTGCCCTTTCTTTGTTGTTTTGTCTGAGAATGGGAAACATTGGGTGAGACAGAGCCAAGGCAGACCCTGCTGCAGACACTCCTCTAGAGATCCTGCTCATTAACACTGCACTAATGACAGCTCCTTAGTGACACAGGCTGGGAACAGCCTCTGGTCTAGTGCGAGGTGTTCCTGCCCGTGGCAAGGTTTTGAACTGGGTGCTCTTTCAGGTCCTTTCCAACCCAAAACATTCCATGCTGCTGCTCAGGGCAGCACCCCTGTTGTGGCTGGACCCAGTGCCCCACGCTCGGCTGTGGGACTGTCCCTCTGTGTCTCCTCACCTCTCTGAGCCTCACGCTGCCTCTCAGCCAACATCTGGGCCTGCCCCAGCTCCAGCTCCTCGTCCGCGTCATCCTCGATGCCAGCGAAAGCGTCCTGGGATGGGGAACAGTGAGCTCAGCCCCAGGGCAGGCCAGCCCCAGGGAGTGGGGGAGTCACCCCAGGACAGTCCTGAGAAGCTGCTGGGGCCAAGGCTGCTCCATCATTCCTGCCCCACAAGTGGGACTCACCTTCCCGAACCACAGGCTGGTCTGTCGCTCCTCCAGCACCGACTTTTCCTCCAGGGGCACCAGCAGGGGATTCTCCACTTCCTGCCCTTCCTCCTCCTCTTCCTTCTGCTTAAACTTTGGCCTGTGACATGGAGCACCAGGATCAGTGTCCCCAGCCCTGGCTGGGTCCTAAAGCTGCTCCCAGGGCAGCCCCTGCCCCAGGAGGCCTCTCCTCTCTCACCTCTTCCCACTCTGCTCCCGCTTCAGCTTCCGCTGACGGGCCTCGATCTCCAGCAGCTCCTCTGGGTCCAGGTCACTGGCCAAGGACACGTCGTCCTCCTCGTCGTGATCCGACACGTAAATGTCATCGTCCCCAGGGCTGATCTCCAGCAGGGCATCAGCTGAGGCCATGTCCCCCCGGGACAGCTCATCCAGCAGCTGCAGCACAGGTTACAGAGTCACACAAGTGACACGAGTCACAAGCCAGGCCCCGTCCCACCCCGGTGTCCCTGGTAGCTCCCCACCCACCGGGGTCCTGCGGATGCTCTGCAGGGAGAACATGCTGGTGTCACCATCGTCGGCAATGGACACTCCTGGCAGGTCCATCTTCAGCTCCACACGCTCCCGCTGCTTCCGCTGCTCTTTCAGGATCTTCTTCTTCTTTCTGGAGCAGGCAAAGGAATGAGGCCACACTGTCCCCTCCCCACACAAACACCCCAGAGGCTCAGCCCCTGCCACAGCACTGCCAACCCCCTGTGAGGGGTCCCTAGTGCTAGGACAGCCTGGAACAGTTGCTTCAGCTACTTGGAGGAGCAGAGGAGCCCAAGGACCCCAAACACACAAACCACCCCCAGCAGAGGAACAGGCTGACACTGCCACCCTCTGTCTCCATGGCTGCATCACCACCTCTCCTCTTCTTTCTACCTCTTTAGCTCCGCCAGTTCCTCGGCCTTCATCTCTGCCAAGGCCAGCTCTACTTCCTCTTGCTCCTTCGCCTCCTCAGCAGCCGCAGCTTTCGCTTCCATTTTCTCCTTCTTCTCCTCCTCTCTGCCCTCCTCCTCCTCACCGGAGCTCAGGCTGCCAAAAGGAAGGAGCTCAGAGGAGCTGTGCTGGGGACAGCCCATCCCAGCCTGGGGACAACCCCATCCTAGCCTAGGGACAGCCCTGCTCCCTGGTCCTACTTGATATCCAACTCCTTTGCTTGCTCCTTCAGCTTCTTGGCCAGGAATCGCCGCAGCTTCGTCCTCCAGTTCAGCAGGGCCCTGGGTGGGGAAGCAGCTGTTAGGGACAGCCAGCAGGCCCAGCTGGGGGGTGTGGCTGTCCCAGTGTCCCCCAGCACCTGAGCTCCTTGCGGCCCAGCACTCGGATGTCCCTGCAGCACTGACGCAGCTCCTCCGTGGTGGAGTTGTGATTCTCCAGTTCCCCATCCCCCAGTGTGATCTGGCACAAGGAAAGGGATTTAAATTTAAATCTCAGCCTCCCCTCCACAGGACAAGGACAGCGAGTCCTTCCAGGCACATACCTCATTGGCCTTGGAGAGGAAGTCCACGGGGTTGGGAGCCTTGAGGAAGTCCATGAGGGTGAAGCGGTGATACAGGGTGGTGTCACCCTCGGCGTAGCCTTCGGCCTGGGGGGAAAGGGGGCTGTGGCAGCCAGGGCAGGGGACAGACAGGCAGGTACCACCAGCCCTGAAGGGTGGATGGGGTCACCTAACTCGTGTCATGCGACAGCGGCCACCTAAACGTGTCTGTGGGCTACACTTGAGGACTTTAGAAACCGTTTCCCACCTCAGCCTGAGCTAGGACAAGTGACCAGCCCCAGCCCAGCAGCAGCTCCCAGCCCCGCCTGGACACAAGAGCTGACGACAGGCTTGTCTCAGCTCCGTGCTCAGCTAAGGCCACCTGACACAGATTTACTGTCCTAAAGCCTCTTCAGAGAGACATAAACCTGTGTCCAACCCTGCAGGGTTTAACTGATCCAGCCCCAGCCCCACAGTCCCCATTTCAGCGCTGCAACAACTTTAGGGCCCCAAACCTCCCCCAAACTGGCTTTTCCAACACCTCCCATCCCAACATCTTTCATTTTCCTCAATAATTTTAATTACCACAACCTCTTCGGGCCCAGGCTCATTTGGGTCTGGCCTTGCTCATACCTTGGGCTTCTTTTTGCTGACCAGCTCGCTGACGGACTTTGTCGGAACCTCCACGTCCTTGAAGGCGTATTTGGGATCAAAAAACTTGCTGTCGATTTTGTCTGGAGCCTGATAACCTGTGATGGAAGGATCAGAGCCATGAGAGACATTCCTCTGGGACAGAGAGATCAGAGCTACTCCTCTGGGGAGAGCTCAGAGCCATTCCACTTTCAGTCGTTCCAGGAGGAATGAGAACCATCAAAACCATTCCTGCTGGGATGGAGCAATCAGAGCCACCCAGAATGGAGAAATCAGAGCCACCAGCAGGCTGTTCCAGCCCCATCCCAGCCTGCTCGAGGTCCCCCCGTGTGCTCACCCTGGCACACCACAAAGATCTCGGCAGACTCGTTGCGGGAGGCCTGGGGCTTGGTGGCCTGGACCTTCTGGAAGAACTGCTGGAAGATCCACAGGAGGGGCTGGTAATCCCGGGAACGGAAAACCTTGGTGATGAACCAGCCACCCTTGCACAGGAACTCACAAGCCAGCTTCAGGGCCATGAGGGTCAGGTTGGCTGCAGCAGGAGAGAAGGGGGAGTGAGAGAGTGAGGGAATGACCCTTCCATGGGAGGGTGGAGAGAGGCTGAAATGGGTTTCCCAGAGAAGTTGTGGGTGCCCCATCCCCAAGGCCAGGTTGGACAGGGCTTGGAGCAGCCTGGGACAGTGGAAAGTATCCCTGGCCATGGCAGGGGCTGGCACTGAATGGGCTTTAAAGTCCCTCCCAACTCAAAACAGCCTGCAACTCTCCAAGAGTAGTGAGATGGCCCTGTCCCCCGTGTCCCCACACAGCCCCACCCTGGGAGTAGGCATCGTGCACCCAGCTGGCTCCCACGTTGGGCGCTCCATCGTTCAGCACCACGTCCACCTTCCACGTCTGCAGCTCCTTGCGCAAGGCCTGTGGCACAGAGACACCCATTTGCTCCTCATCAAGGACCCCACCTCATCCCCTGTGACGCCCCTGCCAGCACAAGGCAGCTGCAGAGCCCCAGGCCAGCAGGTGACATCTGGGACAGTACCTGGCGGCACTTCTCGGTGGTGATGTCCTCCTGCAGTGTCACCACGTTGGGGATGGGCTTGATGGGCACCAAATCCACTCCTGATTGAAGAAAGACAGCAAATCCCCTCAAAAGGGGCTCCAGCCCATCCCAAGAGGCTTCCCCACCCAGCCCCTCCTCCTCCCAGGATCCCCCCTGTCTGTCCCATCCAGGGACTGTCCCCAGCTCCTGCCAAATGCC
This sequence comes from Tichodroma muraria, assembly GCA_013390105.1. NCBI lineage: Eukaryota > Metazoa > Chordata > Aves > Passeriformes > Sittidae > Tichodroma > Tichodroma muraria. Next base: position 19,658 of record WAAG01061362.1, read on the forward strand.
ACCACTCACCAATGATCAGGCTGGACACCGGCATGAATTTGGAAGCCACCTGAAGCCTGGGAATAACATAGAGGAGCAAAGCTGCAGCGGGATCCCAGGAGAGCTCTCAGCCTGGGACTGTGCTCTCAGGGTTTGGGATGGAGGACAGAGACCCAACAAGGAACACACACGACACCACCCAGGCCAGCTGGTGGCACTGTGGGCGCCCTGTCCCCACTCACCACCCGCCGGGGGCTGCACACAGGTCCACCAATGCCCGGGCCTTCTGCAGGAACTGGAATTTCCGATTGAGCTGCAGCAGCTTGAAGGAGGAGCGGGAGCGGAAGCCTGGGGGGAGCAAAGGGGCGGTTATTGGAGTGACAGGGACTGCAGCCCCCCTGTCCCCAGTGCCAGGCAGGGCCCTCACCTGTCTCCTTGGCCAGGTGGTAGAACTTGTCCCGTCGGCTCTTGCCCAGTTTGCTTTTCTTGCCCATGGTGGTGGCGGGGGGGCCCCTCGGGGGGGCTGGGATGTGCTGTCAGCCAAGGGCTCGGGTCTGGTGGGGGAAACAGGGATGAGGGGCGGCCTGGGGACCCCTCGGCGCTGCAGGGGAGCTCCTCAGCGTTCCAT
>WAAG01061378.1:4627-15594 GCA_013390105.1 Tichodroma muraria
TCAGCTCTCACAAGACCAAATAGTGAAGCTTCATGGAAAGTTTCTTCCCTGGCAATGTTCTTTCTCTTGGACAATTCCCTTCTGCTCTTGCCAATATTGAGGAGCTGGGCAGGAATTCTTTTGTCATCTTTTTGTCTAGACAGAGCTGGGGGCAATGTCTGAAGCCTGCTACAGGAGATGTTTCTGTGCTTCTTCAACTTACAAAGCAAAGCTCTAAGATTCTTTGCCAGTGCTGTTTTGGCAGTCTGTGTCCCAACAGGCTTTATTCTGGCTGGCTAAGCAGATTCAAATTAATCTGAAAATTAATGACTTTTTTCTTAGCACATGATATGCAATTACACATATGTGTAAGCCAGTAAATCTGTATAGGGTGCACTTCAGCAAGCAGGTAATTTGCTATTGGCAAATTAGGTGTAGCAGTGAAAGTGGGCTGATGGGCAGAGCACGGAGGAGATGACACTGAGTAGCCTGAGAGTAGGGGTTCTCTGCCCCTGGAAATACCTACTGGAAATATGAGAGGTCTTTCACCTCCCACCCTAATCTGGCCTTTTCTAAAACTTCAAGCCATAAGCAGAAGTTGAGATTCAAAGTTGCAATATGAAGTCATTAGTTAATGGGTAAGATAAAGAGCATTAATAATTTCAGTCTGAGTATATTTGGAACTTCTGGCTGCTGGATGTAATAAAGTGTTGTCCATATACACTAGCTTGTAACCAAATGTGGAAAAAAGAACACCCTAAAAACATATGGGGTATTCAAAATTATTCCAGGAATGTAGTGATCTGCAGTTTGCTGGGTGGGCAGAGGGACAAAGAAAGGAGAGTAGCTTTTGAACTCATCTCCAAGCCCTAATATCTGCTTACACATGAATTCTTATGTGACCTCTTAGTAAAATGTAGTATCTGCTTTTTGTCATTCACCAAAATGAAAATGGACAGAAACCTCATCTACTCCATATAAATATTATAGGTATTTGCATAAACCTGAGTGCTAAATTCTGTTTGCTTAAGAGAAAGAAGCTGACCATAGTAAATGTGAACCCATCATTAGCTTCACTATCTTTCTTCTCTTCTGGCTAAGTCCTTCAATACAGCCACTCTTCCACATAATGTATTTTTTTCTCTATCCTATAGCTGAGGTGCTGAAGATAATGTCTGGCAGCAGTACTATTAATGACAATTAATGGTAGCAATGATATTACCCAACATTTGCATTTCCTTTTGCCCCTTTTCATTTACACCTGAAAATAGGATTTGTTCCTACAAACTTCATTGTGAGTAAACAAAAGGTGCTTTGTTTCCTATGCTGAGCTTTCATTGCTTTGAAATGCTATGCTGTGTTTTCACTGCTTGTGTAGATAACAAGTGTGGATTTGCACAACATTGGCTCTTCACGCAGTTTAAATTGTGAAGGCTGCTCTCAGATATTTTCCAAGTTTTACAGGCTTTTTCAATGCTATTTTATTATTGCTATTTTCTAGAGCCCTCTGGTGGAGGGAGATTAGAAAAATATGAAGTGTCATCTTACTGGTAGGGAAAACACTAAAATAAATTAATTGAAGAGGGACGGTTTTTTCCATCAAACCAACATCACTTACTCCGTACACAAGACAGCCTTTGTTATTTTTGAATCACAAAGAACACTCATATTAACAGGATATATACCTGAGTGAGTTCAGTCACTAATTTCAATGAATTAATTTAAAAGAAATTATACAGGGGTGGGCAAAGATCATATTCCTCACCATTTGAGAATACTGAAGATCTCAGGATGTGCATTTGTTCCTTCTCAGAATCAGAAAAAGGGAAGCCAAGATTATTGTATCAAAGGAAGAAATAACTTTTCAGTTTCTTTGAAAGGATTAATTCACTAGTCCATGGAAAGCAGAGAACTGATTCAACAATGGTTTTCTGGGTTGCATGAGCAAGTCATAGGAATCTTCAGCTGGCGTAGGGAAGCAAGACTATTTCTTTGATCAAGGTGGCAATATCTTATTTAATGTAAAATAGATTTCTTCTGAAACTTCTCATAAAGGCTGTTTTTGAAGTTTCAGTTTAGTTTGTCTTCCTCTTTCGAGCTAAGCCTTCAGGCTGTGAAGGGTGGTGAGGGGAACTGGCAAGCCCTAAAGGCAGAAGCAGGCACCCTGCTTTGTGGGGCCTCACTCCCGTGTTAAAATCCATACAGGCAAAGCCTTTTTTAAAGGCTCATGAGAATCAGTTTGGCACCACATAATGGCTGGAGTCCTGCAGTCTGGAGAATCAGGCCATTTGGAATCAAAGTGAGAAATGCTTCTAGTGCTTCAACTCACTTTTGCCTTTGGGAGGGAATTCCATCACAAAGTTTAGCTTACTTTGAATGTGCATTTTATTTTCTGAGTTTTTGTGCTCAAATAATGATTGCATAGGACAACTTTTCCAAAGCAGATTGTTTCATGCTGGATTCCTTGAGAACTGCCTTGTTTTCTAGTAGAGTTTTGAAGATAAAATTTGTGAAATACTCACCTTCACTGTAAGGCAGGATGTTTTTACCAGATTCCCTGAGGGTGGATAATGTAATTTAATACTGAAAGTTGGTGATCACCTTGCAGTGCTTCCTAGCTTCTGTAAACAACTTTCATTCCCTGTGTGGAGGCACCCAGCTGCAGAATCTGCCTGTGCATGCTGAGGTTTGTCTGTGTCCTCTGTCCTATCTAATCACCTAGAGTTCAAAGCACACAGGATACGTTTAGCCCTTATGTTTCAAACTTCCCTGTGTATTTTAAGGCATAGCTGGGCTTTAGGCCGCCATGTATTTTAGCCTTACTGGGTTTTAATTGCTTTTGAGCAATTTAAATTTAGAGCAATGCACATTTATTGCAAATTATGCAAGAGAAGGCAGTAAAGGAGGCAGAGTAAACTCTGCAAACTTAAGCAGTTCTAACTTGGTACACCAACCTACCACATGGGTTTGGACACAGCTTTGCTTTTGTCTCCCTGTAGGATTTGATTGAAGTACATCAATTCCAGTAGGCTTGGGCAGTAGCATATCAGAGGGCACAGAGCACTGACATGAAGCCATCAGCAGTCACATTTTGTTTGCAGGATGGGACAGCTCCCTTGTGGATTGCCTCGCAGATGGGTCACAGCGAAGTGGTGCGAGTGATGCTGCTCCGGGGAGCTGAGCGGGACGCCGCCCGGGATGTGAGTAGCACTTCCTCCTGCACTCTGTCTGCAGCTAAATGCCTCATTTGGGGGGCTGTAAGTCTGCCTGGATTGGTGCCTCCAGACTGCATCCCGTTTGTCAGGTTGTGAAGTCCCACCACAGGTTTCCTTTTCCCCGTTGTCTCTGGGACAGCTTCCTGGAGGGACCTTCCTGGAATAAGGGAATGGAAATGTCCACATAGTTGAGAGACAAAGAGTATATGGTGTCACTGGTTCATTTTATCTTGAAGTTTTCACCTGCCAGAGGAACAATCTTCCGGGTACCCTAAAACCAGCAGCACATGCTGTGGAGGTTCGCCCTCAGAGGTGATGAGCAGAGGAGACTGTCCTCTCAGATGCGTGGGGAGAGCTGGCATTGCACTCCAGATTTTTCTTGCCACCCAGCTTCCCCTGCAAAGGGAATGCAGGCAAAGCATTTATGACATTCCTCTTTTTTTAAAGGATGGTACGACTGCTTTACTGAAGGCTGCCATTAAAGGCTACAACAATGTTATAGAAGAGTTGCTGAAATTCTCTCCCACACTTGGACTGCTGAAGGTTAGTAGTGAAACACAGAGATTTTTTAGGGCAGAACACAAAAAGACAAAGGGTCTGATGAAAGACCTGGCATTTATGACTACTCTAGTGGAAGATGATAGGAGTTAGAGGCAAAAAAAGTCAAGACAAAAATGAAATTATCTTTTTTAGCCTTAATTCCACTCACAAATCTTTTAAACAAAACTTTGAATGTAGTTCTTGGAATGAGGAAGCAAATTGTGTCATAGAAGAAATTCTGCTTTTTGTCATTTGATTTTATTTCTACCGTGAGTAGATTACTCTTGACTGTATAGTTTTAACATTATACCCTTCTATTGCGTTTAATCAGTAAAATAGTGTCCTAAAAGATCTGTTGTGAGCAGATTCTCTACTTGATTTTGTTTTCCTCTGAATTCATTAAGTGACTTGAAAAATAACAGCTATTTGGAAGCTGCTTTTTAATGGCTGACCTAATTTTATATGTCCATAAATCACATATTTGATCACCTCTGTGCATGCAAATGATTGGGAAACTCAATGTACTTGAAAATGTAGGTGGCATCAACTCAGTTATTAATTTTGAGTATGAAATAGCTTTCACACATATTTGGATTGTCAGTTTGCAACCACAAACAAAAAGCCAGCCATAAAAACCCTCACCAGCCTGACACTGAGGCCACTAATCATCAGAGAAAGAAGATAAAATGCACAGATGGCTTCCATTACTGCTTGTGCTTCTGTTTCACTTGTTAATGACAGATCTTGCCAGGCAGAAACAAGTGCTGTGTTCATGTCACCTCTGATCTATTGAGAAGGGTGTTATTAAAAGGAAATACTGCTTTGATAAAGTGAACTTGACTCTCATTTTTATTAAGGCATTTTAAATCACCTCCTTCACATCCTACTAGGCTACCAGCACCCTAAATCAGGCCCTATGCCTCTGATGACCTATCCTCTTCCATGTTACTTCTTTCTGGCTTGTAGGTCTGTTCTTTGCAAAGATTTGTGTTTCACTGCCTTTTGCTTTCCTTCCCATGCACGGTACAATCACCTCCACTGGCATTTCCTAGAATGGGACCTCTGCTCTCCATGCAGCCGTCCTGAGTGGCAACGTGAGGACAGTGGCACTGCTCCTTGAGGCAGGAGCAGATCCATGCCTGAGGAACAAGGTAGGTCCTGGCACGCCATCCTCCCAAGACGAGGAGCACAGGGGGAGCACTCAGCAGTAGAGCCACATGTGCCATCGAGGTGGGGGCAGCCCATGTTTCTATGCAGAATTCAGGGCATTGCTAATACAAAAAAAAAAAAAAAAAAGAATTCCCGAACTACACACATCTTTCCCATATCTTACGTAGATCTGTTAGTTTTTTGAATTAGTTTTGCATTCTTTTGATAACAGCAATTTCTCCATAGAAAACTTACCACAGTTTTGTCCCGTGAAGTGTTTTAACACTACATGTTTGATAATTTCTGTGAATATGTCTTCTTCTGACATGTTTCTGAACTATTTGCTGCTAGGGTTTGATATGGGTTTGTTAAGCTGTAAATGAATGGTCTGGCTGGTTTCTGACTTCTGGTCTATGACTGGCTGAGTGAAAGTTTGTAAAACAAGTAATCCAGCACATATCTCGTAAATATTTTGGTCATTTAATATAAAATCTGTGGTTGTTAATTTCTGCATCATTCCACTTGATGGCAGCACAGTTAATGCCACACACACGTATCTCTGTTAATAGACATTCTGGGTTTATACTATAACCTGAAAATGTACAAGTTTTTTCTGCTACTGATAATGATCTGTGGCAGCAGGGTATGCAGTTAAAGTAAGTGTGTGGCTGAAACTTCTCCTACTGATTTTTTTTTTTAAATTTTTGTAAACAACATGCCATTTGGCATGACAGAGTATATTTGCAGGACAGAATTACTGATTTTCAGAAGCAGCTTCATCATAAATACTTTGTGTTACCAAAATCGTATTCAATATATTAAAAAAACAATAACAAACTCATGTTTTATTACCAACCTTACAGCATAACACTATTTCATAGCTTTTTAAGTTGTCCCTTGGAGTTTTATGGACATTAGTACATAAGGACCTGCCTCATCTCCCCAAAAAGATCAGCAACTATGCTCTCCTTTACTTCGGTGGCAGAGGCATAGGGAGCCCAAGGGCATTTAGCCTGGACAGTCAGCACAAAATAAGCTGTGACTCGAACTCCATTCTGGGATTGTTTTGAAGACTTAAGTGAGACTTGAACACTGAAAGGTGGTTTCCTAAGATATCTTCAACAGTGGTGGAGACAATACGAGAAAAAAACCACATCGTTATAATGACCAGCACGATCTTCTGTAGAGTGTAACGATTACAACCATGATTGGGAAATACTCATTCATTTCTGCTAACCTCAAGGATTTTTTGTTCCAGGCAAATGAATTGCCGGCAGAACTAACAAAAAATGAACGCATCCTCCGACTCCTCCGTGCAAAGGAAAAGCAAAGGAAAAGCTAATGCAGCCCTATGGCAGATGCAGTTTGACAGAGATGTGCCCTGACCACAAGCAGCATGACAGTAATCCTAGGTTGGAACAGTTTGCAGAACTGATTAGCCTGTCCAGTACACGCTCCCTGAATGTACCAGGCCCTTGCCACAGGGACACCACAGGCTGGAGCCTCCACCTGGCATTCCTGAACACGGGACCGTGATGAGAGCAGGGGGTGGCCCAGGAGCTGTGTTTGCATCGCAGCCCTGCGTGTCCTCCAGGATCCCACTGATCCCAGCACTGATGTTTGCTCCCCATGCATCCCGGCACAGGCACGCACCCCCGCTGCTTCAGACACGCATCCCCACATTGTCACAGCCACACACCTGTAACAGTGTGGGTAGGGAGGACTCGGCCCTTGTGCCAGAAGGATACCCGGACCTTGCAGCTGTTTGGATTCAGTTGGTCATGGAGCAGCTCCATGATGCCCCTGCCCTCTCTTTGCTGACAGTGAGCATTCCTCTCTACCTCCAAGTGCCATGGGAGACGAGGTGAGAGGCCACCTGAGCCATCACAGCAGCGAGAGCTCTCCTGTCAGCCCAGGGCTGAGGTAGCATTTTTCCTACTACGTGAAACTCCATAAAAATGGTCAAGAGTATTACAAATGATGCCAAAAGCTACCAACCAAACAAAAAGCAAGGGGATGTCCTCTCAGTTGCAGCATGTTGATCTGACAATCTGTCCAGTAACAGAAGTACAGCAGAGCAGTTGATTTTGCAATGCCTGCACAGCTTGTGGGGATCCTTCCCCAACCTTGTGTGCATTTTTGTGGGTAGAGGAGGACTGGTTGCTGAGCAAACCAACCACACCCAAAAGGGCATTTTTCCACAGGTGCAAGTGTGTGAGAAACTCAGCTGTCAGGCACAACAAACCACACAGATGCAACACAAGTAGTATTTGTGTGTTCTGCACCCAGATGTGACACTATGGATTAGTACCCACAGCTACTATGCAAAGCACTCATTCCTCAGGTCTGTGGCAGGAGCTAAGGGAGAAGTGCACAGTGTACAGATGTTTCAACAGCTGGTGGGAGGGTTACACGTAGCCATACCTGAACAGGCCCACTAATTATTGCAGACATGGAAAATGAAGTCTGAACAGCAGTTCAGGCCTTTGTTGTGGTTAAGACACTTGGACAGGCTCCTAGTGCCTGTGTGGGGAAGGCAGTGCAAACTGCAGGTGGTTCGTGAGGAGCTATGTTTTAACCATGTTGCTCTAAGACACCCCATTAAACCCCAGTCATTTCTGCAGTATAAACAGTATATACCATGTCCTGTTAGCCACAAAAACATTAGAGATTAATTTACAGTAAGTTGAGGTAATAAGTTAATTCAGTACATAAATTCAGGCACTTCACCCATTTTCAAACCTTGGCAAATTACTGAAGAATTGCTTTAAAAGTTGAAGACAAGGAAGATTGTAAGGACAGAAAATAATTTTTGCTTAAGAAATGTCTGCCTAGGATTCAGCTGAACTGCTGCACTTTTGCTTTGGTGAATTGAAAGAAAATCTGTAGGTGAGCTAATGCAAATGAATGTAGTTTATGTATCGCAAATTAGCCATATGAATTATCAAATTATAAAGTTATTCTTTTTGTGAATAAGTTAGGTAAGAAGTCAGTGTTCTGGTGAAGAGAACAGAACCAGGTGTACTTTTCTTGCATGCTGGAATTCCTATTCAATTTTTATTCTGCATTAAATAGGAGAGCTTTAAGTTTTCCAACAATGTAATAAGAAAAAATTTATTTGTTTAGGTAATTTATGCTGCTGTATTTTTAAATTAAAATAATGTTGTGCCTAACAGAGACTTGCAGATGAACTGGTACAGAACCAAAGAATTATTCAAGATGCTTAGAGGATGACTGTATCCAGGGTTAAGTTCTAAAAAAGACTAAAAAATACTGAGCATGCAGAAATCTCAAGAGCCTTATTGGGATCTTAAATTGCACAGCATTACAAGGGGCTGCACTCTAACTTCTTTAACAAACAACACTGGAGAGGACAGGTTTATTTTGAACCTCCAGTGGGCTGAAGATGAACATCCTATTTTGGGGAACAGTAGAGGGCAGCTTGGCCTGAATATTGAACATTCACCCTAAATTTTCTACAGATCAACAACTGGCAATAACCAGCAACAACCACACTTTCAAGGTGAGAAGCCCTTTCATATCTGTAAAGGAGGTGAATAGTCATTAGAAGGTCTTCAGTAGCTATGCAACAAATACTCTTAATATCAGACAGGCTGTAGTAATCACACAGTCCTCCTAAAAAATGTGGAAGCATTCGTTGTTGGTGAAGGTCTCCAATTTTTTCCTGATAGCAGAGCATAGGAAAGAGGACAAGGAAAGCCAACAGCAGTCCTGCAACAGCTGAAGTAAGGAAGCTAAGACAACAAATGCAGGTATCCAGTATCTACAGGTGGCCCTTCCTTTCTGCCAAGTGTGTTTTCTTGGGAGAGTTGTCTTGTCACAAAGGGAGAAGTTACCCAGCAAAGAGCTTCTTCAACTATGTCTGTCCATGAGAAGGTGCATGTCTGCTCCTCACCCCTTAGAGTATGACTTTCCAAGTCCTGTGTCCAGCTGCCTCTATGATAGTCACTGCAGCTGGGGATCTCTTGAAACAGAAGAACATCTGAGTCCCTGTGTCCCATATGAAGCATCTGCTGACCTTCTGAGAGGATACAGTCACCAGGTCTTTTTTTTTTTTTTTTGGGGGATCTTGTGCAATAATGGGCTTTTCTTATTCCTGAACAACATTTGAAATGTGAGGCTAGCACAGGTTAAAGGGAAAGATTTGTTGGTCTCTTGTTGCTCTTGTTCGTGCTGGCTGATAAAACAGACAGGCTGTCTGGGGGGATCCGTCATGGAGAACTGGCACTGAAGTCTTTGCCTGACTCAGGCTGAAGTTGAATCTAGCTTCAGCAAAGACAATATTCAACCAAAATGAGACTTCTGGCATGGAAGACTTCTTTTTGGGAGCATTTGTTTCATCTTGGAGTCTTTAGAGAGAGGGATGGTTTAGTTTCGGGCTCCCTGTAACCCAACGGTGCTTAATCTGCCTGTATATGGACTCTAAAGTTGCAATACTGTTTATCACCATGCAATTAATGTTTTCACAAAGAAACCTTAATAATTATTAGTATTTATGTAGCTGTTGTTATCTCTAAAGCGTTCAGTAAATACTGCTGTGATTTGTTTTGTTTGTTGTATTAAAACAGAAGCCCATTTTCCCTTAGTGGCTGAAGTGATTCACTAATATTGACAGTTGTTCTTTGCATAGTCCTGATGCCTTTTGTGTAAGGTTTTCCAAGTGCTCTACAGACACTATTATCTTTGTAAGTTCCAAAATGCATTGCTGAGGTAAGCAAGGAAGTAAATTATTTCATTCACAGACCAGTGAAATACAGCAGCTCTTCATTAGTTTATGTCAACAAAAAAGACTAAATTTAGACATTTAGATTTAAAAATTATGGGGCACTAAACTAATTTCATAGATGACAGAATGAAGGTAGATATAATGCAAAGATGTGAAATAAAACTGGGACAGAATAACACAACAAATTTTTTTCTGAGTTGGGTTTTGGGGTTTCTTTTCCCTTTAAAGCATCATATGTATTTCCATCTTACACCCAAAAAGAATAAGCTCCAGTAGCAGACTGATTTCAGGTTTCCTTCTCTGCAAATTCAGAGCCAGAAGCTCAGCCTGCTGTACCCTTAACATTTATGCAGGTGCTATTAACCTGGTGACTTCCCATCAGATGCAAGTAAGTACAACAGATGTGCAACCAAGCAAAAAAAAGAGTCAAGGAAAAATATACTGCCATTTTTCTTTTATTTCACTAGTATCATGCCATTGTGCGATAGGGATGAGCACAAGGAAGAGCCTGCAGGGTCTAGAGAGAAGTGACATCCTACTGCAGGCATAGTAGCGGTGGAGCCTCAGAGGTTCCAAAATACATGGAGCTCTTCATCTAGATTATCACTGCAGTTCAGTGTGCAGGGACATCTATTCAGTAATGATACAAAATGCAGTATTGTTCCACTTGACTTGCACATGCTCTTCTCCTGGAATGAAACCATCTCACTATTAATTCACCTCTCTTTGTTTAGCTTAGAAGAGCTGAGAGGATTAGAGCATGAGATCAAATAGCTGCAGGTCATATTTAATGCACTTTACAATCATGATTATCTGCCTCAGAGTTAACTGCAAGAATAATCTACACTTCCTTTTTCAGCCAGTCTTAGTGACTACTGGAAAATCCACAAGTTAACCAAATATTGTGTCTCAGAAATTTCAGAATTGTAGTACAGAAAATGAGGCACAAACCCCAGCCCTTTTGTACTTCATTTGATATGAACACTGAACAGACATGAAATACAGCCCTTGTCTGAAAACCTTGAGTCATTGGTGTTAGAACGTTAATGTTTGCTATGAGCCTAACCAAAGGTAATACACAAGGCCCTTTTTCCCAACAACAGGAAATTGTACTGCACACCTGGGACTAAATGGAGTTGTGCCTTCTCACAGCAGCTCTGCTTTTGGCCCCTGGGAATGTCATGAGAGTTTCATACTGTTCTGAATTCCACCATTTTTTTTATCTTTATCTTTTTTTATCTTTTTTTATCTTTACCTTTTATGCATTTGATAAAGCATATATTAATTTATGCAACTCTGTGTGAGACTAATATTCTGCAACAGGAATGTTGCTTTAC
>WAAG01061391.1:0-24553 GCA_013390105.1 Tichodroma muraria
GTTAATACATATTTGTGGACCCCCTGAATAGGTGCTACTAGGACTGAGCCTGACTCTAGATGAAAGTGGCTACCTTGGGTGTCAGAAGAGCTGTAACCTTTGAGTTATTGATCTATTAGAAAAAAAATTGCAAAATGATTTGAGAAGGGTGAAAAAAAACATGGCTGACAGCTGAATTCCTGGTACAATGACACAGATTTACTTTATGTGAGTTCCCTTAGCAGCAGCAGCAGCAGGAGCAGCAGGAGCAGCAGGGGAAGCAGCAGCAGCAGCAGTAGTANCAGCAGCAGCAGGAGCTGCAGGAGCAGCAGCAGCAGCAGCAGCAGTAGTAGTAGTAGTAATTGTAGTAGTAGTAGTAGTAGTACTCATCATCATCATCAACAACAACAACAACAAAATATTTATTTTGTAAACTTAAATGATTGAGAAGGTAATAAACACCTAAACCTGACCTCTTCCAGGCTGCTCCCCTGTTCTTTGTTTTTGGAGCTATGACAAGCAACACCAGCAAGAGCCTGCTGTGCTCCAGCCCAGTGGTGTTTCCATATGGTGCAACTCAGTTAGAAAGGTGGTCCACTGCAAGCAGTTTGTACATAGCAGGTTGGATTACTTATTTGCAGCGAGCGCCAGAGTTGAAGTTCATTCTTCACAACACACTTCTACAAAAATTAATTAAAAAAATATTTGAGACTTTTGTACTATCTTTAACATATACTGTATACTGATGTTCCTGTCTGAAAGCTTCATTATGAATCAGCAGGGACAGGAATTTTCACAGCTCTTTTCATTAACATGAGTACTGGGACAAGCAATGAAAGAATAATACTCAAGATTTCAAGCTGATGATTTTGATTACAAAAGCTCATCCCATAACTGTATATTTCTGAATATCTCTCAAAATTTTCTGCTTGTTACTTCTGAATATGCATGGAATGGAGATTGTAATTGTGCTGCAGCGTTGTAAAACTGGTCAATTTGTGAGTCTTTGAAATCTTGTACATCTCTCTCTTCTGCAAAAAAAAAGGAAATCAGAACATAAAATTAACATTTTTTTCCATCAAAATAGCCTATAACAGCTAGGACTCTTTTAAACAAGAGATGGAATATGATGGCAAATGGTAGAGCTATCGGAAATTGCCTGTATTTGCTCTTCTATTATGTGCTTGTGGTAATTGAAATTAGGTAGAGGTTGAATACCAACAGGTGTCTTAATTTCAATTGATTTTTTTAAAAATAAGCCACAAATGAATGCTAAAAAATTTGTACACATATGCTGCTAGGAAGACATTTGACACACTTGATACAAGTATTACCTTTTAGAAGATGTGAAACATTTTTGGCTGCTAATTATCTCCATTTCGTATGGGTGAATAACAACACAGAATTAAGAAGTGAAAGTGTTTTGATACAACAAAATGTCCTTTATATGTTAATGTGAATTCCAGAAGGTTTCTGCAGTTTGAATGAAGTGCTTGCTGGGCAACTGCTGTTACTGAAATGAGCTGCAATAACAAGAGCTTAATAGTTAGCTTTGGTACAGGGAGACTTGCAGGAGCCAGGAACTTCCATGGAACACAAGTCAAAGGGGCAGCTTTTCAGATTTTTTCCTAAATATAACTCTTTCTGGCAATCCCAGAAGTTAAACAAGCACTGGATGTTGTCATTAGAGTCTCTGGAGTGAGATTGGAGGTATGTGAGAGACTCCACCTTGAGCTCCCATGGAGGTCAAGGTCAGAGAGCAGAGGTGAGGGGTAGGTGAGGTGGGGGTTGCACCCACATAGAATTGAGTAATGCAGAGTTTGGATAACTCAGTGACAGTCTATCTTGATATAATCCTAAGAGATGGGGCCAGAGAGGTGGAAGAAAGTATGAGTTATGTCAATATGGGATTTATCTAGATTCCTTTCAAGCTCTTGATTTTGGCTGTGCATGATAAGGATGTGCAGCTCCTCCTGTCTCATGTTGTGATTTAGAGCTGTATTCTTGCCTCTTGGTGACTGTGAAGATTTTGACATTGGCAAGTTTACCAGATACTTTATTTTAAAATTTTCCCTCTTTGTCTCTGTTTGAAAAAATAAATCTCTCTTGCTTGTCTTAAAACCCATTTGGATATTAAAACAGCAATTTTTATTTTACCTCATCAAATAGCTTGCTGCAAACTCAACTTTAGCTTATTATGGGCTGCCTATGGATTGGGGATAAGCTTGGCAAGAGTATGAATGAAAAGAATAGGGAAGAATTTCTCACAATTTTATGAATGTTTCAGAAAGAAACCAGATTTGCTACATAGAACAATTAAAAAAAGAAGTCAAAGGCTTAGGGGATAACTGGTGAAGTCAACCTCTTTTCTTCCTTCTCCCATCAAACATCCTCTACTAACCTGGCTGGGATTTTTCCTGAGATGGTGGTTTGTAACCCTTCTCTGAATTTGATCTGTTTCCCCTCTGTGAGCTTGTCCTACCTGCTAGGAGTAGGAAATTAGGTGGAATGTCTCCTGCAACTTTGGAGTAACAGCATGTCATCTAGTGGCATGAAAAATACGGTAGCTCAATAAAGGTTAATATTTGTCATCAATAAAAAAAAATTATTTTCTTCCATTCTTCTGTTCTCATTGTACCTCAACTCTCACCCATCATGTGGGACACTATGGGTAGCTTCTGAGAAGAAGAGCCTGGGAGGAACAGTATTGTTTGTATGGTCCTGCTGCCCTTCCATTCCCTACTGTAGGATTTAGCAGCTGAAGATGTTGGCCAGTAGCAGTATTTGGTGCAAAGACTGCTATACTGTGTTTAATAGTGATGAACAGGAATTGACTCTGTCCTAATGTATTTGTCCAAAGAAGAAAAACGAAGAGAAGTGTCATGAGGGACTTTGTATTTCCAAAATCAGCTCTGAGACACTCTGTCCCCACCACGGTGCTACGAATACTCCCACAAACTTAGCATGAGTTTCCATGCTGGAATGTGACAGGTGCCAGTCCTCTTTCCCATTGGCAGCACTGCCAGTGTAGCTGCACCCCGGTGCAGTGGCTGTTCCCTCTTGCACATGAACATGCTTGTCCCTTTCCATTAGCATAGGGTCTGTGCCATGCTTTTCATGGAGAAACTGTTTATTTCCCTTTCCCAGAGATGGTGGTGGTGGTGCCTTGGTGTCATTTCCATGGTGATTTAATTTTTGTGATGGCTCCTCCTCAGATGCCTTGCCAAGGATTTGCTTGGATCTGGCTTTAGGCCACCCTTGATGGCATCCATCCCTTGCAGAATTAAGTTGCCTGCATTGGGAAGGGAGAGCTACTGGGAAAGGTGTAGCTGGCTGGTGATTTCATGAGTGGGACCTTGAAAAGGCACAGTTCTTCCTTGTGTGGGTGTCTGTGAGAAGTACAGTGGGAGGAAGCAAGAATGTCTCTTGTGGCAGAGTCCTGGCTGCTTGAGAGAGCAGTAAACTCACCTGCCTGACTTACCTTCCCTTGTTGTCAGCACTGGCTGTCCTGAGAGAGGCCAAGGACAAAGGGGCCCTGCTCCATTCTGTTCTCCTCAAGAAGTCTGCTGCCTCTTCTGCCTGTATCAGGAACCAGCCCTGCGTTGGATGCACTTTGTTGGTGTGCTGGCATTTGGTGCAGCCCCTTCCAGGCAGCCACCTCTAAGAATTTCCCTGGATCCAGCTCCTCATTCACGAAGAGTGATACCCATCACAGACCAAGAGCTATGGTGAAATAGGAATCCCCTTCTGGGAGAAGGCATGGATTTTCGGAAGTTATGGGTTTTTGCCTACCATTAAAGAGTTTCTTCATAGTGAAGAATTACTTATGTAAGCGAGACTTTCTTCTCTTGGAGGCCAAGTCAGAACTTCATGCATCTGTCAGCCTCAGGAGACTAAAAGAACTTTTGCAGCCCCCTCTCTCCTACATCTTCTGCAGGCTTGATCTTTACCCTTTGATCTCCGGATCTACAGCCCTGGAAAAACAACTATTTCATTGGGTTGGGGCAGAGCCCTCACATCTTTCAGGCTGTAAATCTGACTATTGTGTTTGAGCATTGCCTGTGATGCTTCTTATCGAGATTATTGTTCCACCCTTTCCTGTTTGGTTTCTTTCACAATTCCTTTTGAATGGGCTCCCTAGTAAAGAGCCCATCATAAACAAACACATAAGAGATTTGCACAATGCAAAATAACATTGATTTCCCAGTTTTCCTCCACAGCGGTATAAAAAATGCACCCCAAATATAAAATGAAAGAATCCCAAAGGGATGGAAATCATCCAAGAAAGTCATACCCTTGAATGGCAAACCACCACTGGTGTAGCTGAGACCCACCCCCATCCAGTTTCCAGCTTTCCCAGAGTTTTCGTGAGAGAAGGCAGTGGTGTGTGCCCACAGAGCCCCCCCATCCCATTCCTGGCAGCACCCCCCACTTCAGCCCTCAGCAAGGTCTCATGTTGATTCAGTGTCCTCTAGTGGCAAACCTGCGAGGCGCACACGAGAGTAGAGGGACGTGGGGACCCTCTGCCTGGCTTCAGGGGAAGCAGGAGGATGTGGCCTTGAAGTAAAACCTAGGGGAAAAAAGGTCTATTGCACACGTCATCCAAGCCACGGATGCAATGTGTGGCAACGTGTTAGCCAAGTAAGTCACAGTGTTACTGCCATCTGTTCCAGTCCTTGGAGTCAGACACTCCAACAAAGGCTTCTGGAGAGCGCTGTCAGTAAAATACTTCAAGATATTCTTATAGGTGAACAAACTGTCCAAAAATTTTCAGGGTTCTTCACTATGAATGGTTGAGATACTTTCTTAAGGTAGAGTTTACAACTTCACTTAGGTGAAAGATACAGTGGTTAAACTGTAATAGTGAGATGGAGCCCTCAGCTTCCCTGCCACTGTCTGGGAGCCAGTTTTGTGGTGCGGCAGCAGCAGCAGTGCTCAGGGGGCTACCAGAATGGCCCCAAAATCTCTTGTCTGTATCTCTGGGAGCAGCACAATCATTCTTCATGTTTTTAGCATGTTGGCATAAATTCTTCTTGTCACATTCACTAGCCCTTGATTACTTAAAATATCATAACAAAACTGCATTTGAAGTGCTTTCATTGATCCCCAAAATTTTATTGCAATTTCTTGCTCTTTGTTTTTCCCCAACCTCTATTCCCATCCTACCAAATTCTTCTGATCTCTGTTGTTGGAAGCTGTTTCCCGATCTATGATTTAGTGATTTCAAATCCCTCCAGACTCTGGGTATGTTTTCTGTCTGGAGACGGACTCTGGCTAAGCTCATTTCTAGTGGTGACATGAAGGCATGACTTGTTATTTTGGCATGCAGCACAAGTCGATAGAGAAATCAGATCAAATGGATCTCTGCATTAGATGAGCTTCCTGGAAAAGATGATACACTTCTAGTTGTTATCACCACAAGCTCACAATTAAAAATATGTCATGACACTACCACGGAGGAATAATGAATCAGCTTCTCAGATAATGGAGTGTTTATTCACACCAGAACACAACATTTTTAGTGGCTGTAAAATGCCCCAGAATATCTTTCTGTGCTGTAGAACCACGTATCAAATTTTGGCCATAATCATTCTCCCACAAATGCGAAATTGAGCACCGTCTGGTGTTTTCCTTAAACAGATGCAGAAAAGATTTTTCCTTCCCCTCCCCTCCCTCCTCCTTCCCCCCCTCCTTTCTTTTTTTCTGTCCCTGAAGGGCAAAGAAGACTATAAAATGTCTGAGGCTTTTCACATGGCACTGGTTGGCTGGTTTTATTCACTGTATTGGGTCAAATCAAGACTGCAAAATGACCTTATTTTTACTTCTATTTGCATAATGTTTTGCATCAGACATTTGTTTCAGGTTTGAACATGTTCAACATACTTTTTTCTTTAATAATCCACATTGTTTGGATAAAACGCAGAGGCAGTTCTTGCAGGTCGTACAGGAGCCCAGACCTTCTTCCAGCCTTGCTAAGTGTTGAGAACCTACTAAGTCACCTAGGACATCCTCACTCTCTGGTCTCAGTGAAATTCCCTTGCAAGGGGGAACCACTTTGGAAAACAGGCTTAAGGACTTCAAAATTAAAGCCTGCTCTTGGGATCCATCTAGAAGGGAATCAGCAGCTGCTCTTCACTGGGAGAAACCCAGAATATGACTCTTTACCCTAGTGAGGCAGGCAGAGTATCTGGTGAGGATGGCAGATGGTTTTACCTAAGATGGTGAAACACCTCTGGTCTTATTACCTTGTTGGACCAAGCCACAGGTGTGCAAATACAAGTTTGCTGTTTTCTGTCACTTAGGGATATGTTGGGACAGATGCTGAGCTCATGCCTGGCCATTGCCAGTGCCAGCAACCACTCCATCACCTCCCAGTCACAGCGGGCTGTAGAATTGAACAGCCTGGCCCTTCTGCACCATGTCATCCCTTTGTGTTTCCCCCTTTCAAGGAATATCCACTTCTAAACCCTCAAACAGAGCATAGCAAACCTCAACTTTGCACGTCATTAAAAGCCTGATGCTGATTCAGATGGTGCTCATTGCATTACCTATGCTCCAGGAATGGATGGAAAAAGCAGACCTCACACTAGGAGAAGGCAGTGAGGGCTTCACTGGAGGTATTTTGCCTCAGATGCTCCTAGTTGCTGCTGTACATGGAAGCCCAGGGGAGCTGGAAGCAGCTGCCTCTGTGGTAACCGAACTGGGCTGCTCCTCTGTGTCTGCAGAAGTGATGTTCCTTGTAATTCTTGTCAATCTTTGCTTTTTCCCAGCACGTTCTTTAAACCTCTTTCTAGATTCCCGCTCTTTCACCTAACTACTGGCTGGACAAGAGGCAAGACATTTTGTGTCTGGCTGGAGATATGGACAAATAGCCAAATAGGTCAGAGGAAGAAGCCTTGATTTGAAACTTTTGCTTTGTGAAGATTTGATTTCTCTTCCCTCTCTAGACGCTGATTTTCATGCAACTCTTATAAACATCAATTTTTTGAGGACTGTGAAGTCCTATCAGATTGCATTCAAACAAGCCAAAAATTGGTCCAGAAAACTGCAGGAAGAGCTGATGGAGAGAGAAAGAGAAATTACATAATATTTATTTCCATGAGAACCCGGGCTAACAGGGAGATTTTTATCCTATCAGTCCAATCTGAGTAGTGAAAATACATTATAGATAATGTGATTTGTGAAACTACAAGCTGTGACTTTCAGCATGTCTTTATGCCCTCATGCATCTCCACCATCTACCTCTTGTTACCACTCAACCTGACCTTCATCCTTCTGCAAGCCAGCAATGTTATCCCCACAATCTTGCTGAGAACAGCAGAGTGGCAGTTCTCTGACCAGCTCTCACTCCCACTCACTTTGTGCATTAAAAGGGTAGGTGGAAGTTCAACAGGGACGTGAAGAAATGTGTTTTGTGACTGGAGTGTCTAGATCCTACTTTTATGTGCCCAGATTTTTGTGTTGTTGGACCAGAGTTCAAAAGCTGTCAAGGAGCTTTCCAATGGGTCCATTGTGAGAGATTCTCAGTGGATTGAGGCACCCTCACATGAATAGCACTGATGGACCTTTTGCTTCAGACTACCTAAAAAATTTGCATTTATGTTCTGAAGAGTTATTATGCATGACAATTTAATAGTCCTGTATAGCTTTATCTTTCCAAGCACCTCTTTTTTTTTNGGAGATGAACTAGAATTTGATGCCTTGGAAGAAATGGGAAGTTTTCATGCTGTTCTACTAGTGTGATGTCACCTTTCTTTTTAGAGAGACAAGGTGAGGTGATGTGATAGTACATATGCTTTCTTCTGAATAGGGATTTGACAAAAGTTCCCACAATTAGCTATTCAGCAAACAAAGGGATAAAGGTCAGGCCTGATCATGTAACTGGTTAAAAAAACAGAAGGATCTGACTTGATAACACATAGATCTGTCTTGACAGATGGTTTAAAACTATTTGACTTCATAAGCTGGTGGAACAGGGAGTGAAGAAATCAGACATTAATCTTGCACATAATGGTTTTTCTAGTTTAAAAAAATACTGTGTAACTCACTAGTCAGATGGACCAAACTCAGGTACCCAACACAATGATACAACATCATATTAAATACTACATATGCACGTGGAAAGAGTAATTTGAGTTGGAAATGATTTTTAGTCACTCAGGAAATCAGATGTCATTGCGGATAGCTCAGTGAAAACATCTGGTACAGAGGATCAAAGGCAAATGCTATTTTGGGCTGGAGTAGAGTGCTATTGAAAGTAATATGATAACATAATGTTTCAATCAATAGTATTTGGTAGGTTGTGTTCAGTTTCAAATGTAGAGGTACAGCCAAAGAAGCACATTGGAAAGAACTAGATTTTCAGAGGTGGTGGTGCTGAAGAGACAGGTGGATGCTGGACCAACAGAGTGTCTGGGCTCTCCTCCTGATGCTGTTGTTGGATTGTGGGATACTTAAATTAAGACACCATTTACTTATTTGCCATGAGGCAGGCAGTTGGAACTGCTTAATTATGACAGTAGTAGAGACTCCAGCATTAGAAATCTTTACCCCAGGCCTTGATTTTTTTATCTCCATGAGGATTCAGGGAGCCCTCTAGTCTGTGCTGACATGAGGAAAGGGTACATAGCCTTAAAATGTATCAGGATCAAATAAGAGAGGAAGGAGAACACAAGGAGAAAATCAGTGACAGTTTAGAGATTGTATAAAAATTCTAGAAACATATTTGAAGTAGAGGAAGAAGCATGCCGATTAATTTCTCACTGAGGAAGACAGGTGAACTGTAACAGACCCAGCAAAAAAGCTGTGTTCCTAGTTCATCCACATTTATGTAGCCAGATTATCCAGGTTTAAAATCACCAGATATAAAATATTTTGTCTATATTTGAAAACTTTTTGTTGTACCAGAAAGAAATATGTCCCATGTGTCAAAACAACACCTGTTTTTTTTTTTCCTTTGACCAATCTACAAAGAATAAGATGGGCTTGAAATAACCCACATTAGTTTTTCTTTTCCCCAGATTTCTGCTTCCAACATAGTTTTACCCATGAGGTGGTCTGTACATGCACCAGAACTGCAAACATTTTGATAAATTAGTTGTATTAACAGGGGCTGATGAATTTTATCATGAGCTAGTGGAGAAATGCAAGGCATAATCAGTCTAAGATGAATGGGATTTACTGAGGAAAGCAGGAGAATTCCAAGTTAAATCCATCGGGGAAATTCATTATTAAACTTCAGCTGATTGATTTACAGAATCATACAATTATTAAGGTTGTAAAAAATCTCTGAATCATCAGGTAAGAAGTTCTGGGTCTAGTGAAGTGAAATCAGATGTAGGATTATAAACAAGATGCAGGCATTTATGCTGCAACAAAGCAAATCCATGGGGACCCGGGGGCTGTAATGGAGTGCAAACCAAACAGCAGTTAGCCATATGCAGAGCCAGAGCAAGAAGCATGGGGAGGCATTGCCCTTCCACTGTGCTTACTGAGCAGCACCAGTGAGCATTGAGCAAACTGCTTACCTATTCTCCCATTCTCTGGGCTTGCTCTATAAAACTCATTCTACTGTTTTAAAGTGATTCTGGAGCATATAAACAACATCTGGAATAGCAAACGCGCACAAAGCAGGTAGAGACCAAAGGTGGGCAAAAGAGAAACTCCTGAGGGTTTAGAAACAAGGCTTGGTGAAAAAGGCTGAGGACAATATGCAATTATTTGCGTTGAATGTTCTGTTTAAGGCAGCTGAGAAAGAAAAAATCAAACATGGAGAGTGGCTATTTTAGTGATCTGTACTGATTATTTATCTTGGGTAGCACATTCTTCAGAATTCCTTGTTGCAAAACCTGCTTTGTATTTGATATAAAGTGGCTGCTTAGTCTGTATGTTCCAGAGTGGCATAGCACCTTGAAATAAGGTCTTGGAAGTAGGACAACTCTGATACTGTTGATGTGACCACTGTGCTTGCTTCCAGAGAACCACTATGGGGTTCTGGGTTTCAGACCTTGGGGGGAGAATGATCAGGGCACATCCTGTGGTCCTTGGCAGAATGTGTTATCTAGTACCTATGACAAGAAAATGAAAAAGAGGATTTCACAGTATTGTGCCATATTTTTGCATCAGGAAATGAAGACCCTTTGAGAAGGGCATGTCTTGGCAAACAGAGGTCAAGTGGGCTAACCTACGGGGCATTATCTTCAAAAGCTCTTCTTAGTCTCCTTTGTGCAGTGAAGTCTAATAATTCACAGGAAGGACATGCAAAATGTTAACTACATGCTCTTTGAAGACCGTTCAACAATAGTCTGAAGCACCCAATTTTTCATGGTCTGGCAGCCAGACACCAGAAAGAAGAGTGGCAATAAAGGGCAATGGATCCTAAAGTACTCAATTTATTATGCCAATGATTTTATGACCAAAACATTGTGCTATTTGATTGATCTTTGCTTTCTTCAACTCTTTTTTAAACATACCAGTAAGAATGTTCATTATTATATACAATCATTTGTATATATCTGCAAAATCCTGCTCTTACAGCAAACTTACTGGCTATAGTTACCCAGAGGCCGAACTACAGAATGAAGCCATCAGGGATTAGTCTCCCCATGACTGCTTCATGCCACTCTGCAGCACCCGTAAGGCTGAAGCTGGGCACACGAACACACACTGCTAACCAACCCCCAGGTGCTGCAGCCTCACCTCAAGTCCTGGGGCTCTACATCTTTACTTTCAAGTACACAAACAGGAAAAGGCTTATTTTAGCAGTTCCCAGCTGCTGTAAGCCATGGTTTCCTGTGATCTCCAGCCTGAAAAATTTATCTCCATCTGCCCAGCCAAATACAAGTGCAGTGGGGAGCAGCTCAGATGGTTTTGTGCAAGGCTGAAGGGTGTTATTTCCTCAGATTGTGCCTTTTGAGGGGTTAAAAATGGTCAAGCCAGGAAGATTCGTCATAGGTAGTACCCATGAAGAGGATGCACTATATTTTTCCAGTCACACTGGGGCTGTGCCATCTGAGGAACATTACTGAACAAGTTCCACATGTGGGAAAACCCCAAAACATCACAAAATCATTAAAGTTGGAAAAGATCTCTTAGATCATTGAACATGTTGCAATGGTTGAATTTACAGCTTTATTACCCACAGTAAGCAAAGCCAGTATGAGACCAGTGCCACAAATGCAGTTGGCTACTATCAGGCCTTTTAAAAGCAGTTGCTGCCACATTTGGGTGTGTCTCATAAACCTGGTTGAAATCTCCCCCCATTTTGCAAATGCCTATTTATAATGAAGAACAATGGACCTCTGTGCTCAGTAGCAAGGCATTCAGGTCTGAAAAATCAGACGTGAAATTCTGCAGAGGCTGGAACTTTCATTTATTTTGCTTAAATTTGGTCTCAATTTCAGAATGAAAAGTGTTAAGACAGTAGTGACCACTCTACCTGCAAGGACAGCCGTCACCTGGGAACATCTCCTCTGCCACCATTTTCTACCTTGAAGGAGAAGCAGGTCACCCTTCAGCTGTGTGAAGTATCATTGATCTTGGTCTTTGGGCTACAGGCTGAACTGCAGCCTCAAGTTGCAGATAAAACCATCAGCATGGTATTTAGCCTAGTGGAGCCCACGCCAGCCGGGACCTTTTAGCACAGCAGCAGTACAAATGTTAATAATAAATCAGTGAATGGTTGAGAGATTTGCCCTAAAAGGAAATCTCCAAGCTCTATTCTTTCCAGCTATGTTGTTTCTGGGAGGTTGCTGTGCTGTTTTCCTACCAAAAAAAAGGCCCCTTTTTCTCCTCAATGTGAGATGCCAAGTCGTGAGGTCCCACTGCTCTGAATAATTAAGAACAGAAAGTCCTTTCCTACAATGTGACTTAGGCCTTGTGATCCGCTATGGTCTTCTGATTTCTGATTCTGACTTTAAATGACCAGATTTTGAATTCATTATGAAGCTGAATAAGTAGTTACTCATACATGCAACCTGATTTCATCAAATGGAGCTAGCTGAGCATGACTGCTTAGCTGCTGGTGTAAAGAGCTCATGACCTGCCTGCAATGATGATATGGTCATTTTTAGCAACAGTACATTTTCCTTCCTTTTCAGATTTAGGGCAAGTATGTTCCTGGACGTGGAAAGAAACACAGTATCTGAGGTTCTATGTGAAAGAGAGGAACTGACTAACTGAACAAAAAGTGGGGGAAGAGTCCTCAGCTGAGCATGTCAAGCCCATGAATCAAGTTGTGTTATTACCTTTTGATGTTTTTTTTAGATAGCATGCTAATCCCGTGATTTGTGTGGGTCTTAGGAGGCAGGAAAGGGCGGTCTGACCTCTTGTAGCCCCTGAGGGATGTCACTGTGATTTTTCCAAATCAGCAGGTGTTTATTCCAGAGGACTGGTAAAAAGCAAACCCGGGATTAGAGCTGCCATCCTTGAGCAACTACTACTGAATTGGTAAAAGCTTTGCTTCAATAAGAGCTTGATGCAAGCCAAAGATGGTCTCAGGGTCTGACCATGGAGGTCTTACCTATAATTCTTCCTGTCCTCAGCTGAAAAATTTGTTTTGTGGCTGTTTTCCTGCCTGTAATTTTGCTGTTGTGTAGTTCTGTGTTTCAGCCCAGAAATGGTAACTTTTAGTAGCCGCTGAAATACTCATCTGTTACCTCATCGGTTAAAGAGGTGTTAGGTAATGATACTTAGTCAGTTAAAGAGCAATTCAGGACACTTTAGATTTCATAGGAAGACAGATTTGTAGATGTTAAACCTGTGGAACAAACTTAAAATCATGGCCCTAATTTGACTACCGAAGTAAGTTATGAACAATCAGAAAGTATGGAAGGTAATATAAGCATTGTGCAGAACCCTGAGAGAGGCTGTGAGGCAACCTGACAGAGACAAAACTAGTAACAGAGGTATCTGGGAATTACTTGGTATAAATTTCCCCTATTATCAAATTTCCCTGTGGCCTCCACAACCAGTAAAAATCTCTCTATCTATAGAAAAGCTTATGGACAGCTGCCAGTAGATGATGCCTGGAAATCAGGAATGAGACAGCTGGTGCTTGACCTCGTTTTACTTGATCCTGATTTATAAAAAAAGCTGGAAATCTCAGGGCTCCCATGACTCCAGTGGGAATCACCCTTTCCAGCCCTGTGCAACAGTCTTCTCAAGAAGATCTATAAACCACAAGTGAAATTTTCCATGTTCCCTGGAGACTTCCCCCAGCTAGCAGTTGAATCACACCCCCAAAGGGAGTTTCAAAGATGTTCATTGGTGGTGATTGATTCTTTTTCCAAAACTGTCAGTGGAGTCTTAGAATAGGCCATGAAATTGCAGCCTGAGAAAATCTAACAGCTATGCAACAGATCCGGAAAATTGCACAGCAAGACTTTAAAACTCTTAGCGTATTGCCGGAGTGGCACAAGGATTTTCAGAGGTGCATTGATAATTAAAATAAACCTGGAACATTGACTAAAACTTGAAGGAAAAAGAGTGAGTTATATAAGAACTCCCCAAAGCTTTAATCCAGAAATAAGAACAAAACAAACAAAAAAATTCTACCTCTACTCTGTCCTCTTCTTTGCCCTCTGCTGCTGTGGCCTGTCCCTCAAACTAGCAAAAGTAGCTCAGAAAAATTTAACACTTCACAATAATTTCTAGAATTCTGGGGTCTCCCAGTAGAGGGAAGTATTGTTTCATTTCCTTTGGCTTTGAAAGGCTTTGACAGGGTAAATAAGGCAAAAGTACAGAGAGATCAATAACATACAAAGAAGGAGATGGAAATGATCACTTAGATCTTAGTCTTGCAGGTACACACCTTCTTGCATAAGCAGGAACTCAAAATAAATGAATGTATAAAAACTGCAGGATCAGGCTCTACAGCATTTAATATTCATGTGAAGGACGCAGCAACTGTATCAAACAGAAGTCCTGCAAAGGAAGCTAAAAGTACAGATTAATTCTTTTTCCTGCTATTATCAGTGCATTTTTGGATGAGTCTGTAGCCTAAGCTTTTGCATGTTTCCTTACTGCTGTTATGTCTGTCAGCTCTAATTATCCAGGGGAAAGTGGGGATGAAATATCTGGGTCATACAGATACCATGGCTTCCCAAGGCAGCTTCGCAAAAAGCCACCTTGAATTTCTACGTAATGCTGCCAGGTGAAATCATTCAGGGAGGGCTTCCCAATTATTGTGTGTCATCCCATGGGTACTGGAAACTAGCTAAGGTGGGATCAGGGTCATTGCTCCTGAGCTCCTGGAGCAGGAAGCAGGAGGGAGTCAGGCATGGAGCCTGCCCAGTGTACCAGCTCCTGCTGTTGTGCTCTGGGGCTGCAGACGTGATGCTTCCGGCTGGCTCAGTGGGAACAGATCTGTGCCCAAACCAAATAAAACTGATTTGGGTACCCCAATAATAGTGAATACCATAATACTAAAAATATTAGGACCAGAGAATAAACTCTGACAGGCATCCTTAATTATTCACACATTCCTCAGCTGATTTTCCCCTATGCTAATTAACTCTCCTGCAGACCAAGATAGACAGGGACAATTGGGAGAGCTTGGGCTGGAGACAGGATGGGCATAGTCATCCTAGTCTGGGTTGAAAGTGAATTTGCCCACATGGACATGATCTATATGGTGCTTCATACAGCCGCACTGCCTGAGTAGAGACAGTTTTGTTCTTTCTGTCCTGTGAGGTGTTATCTGCAGAGGGATTAAATTGCTGGCTGGTGAGGGAGAGCAGATGGAACAGATCATGTTGCAGAGCCTTTCTGCTCCTCAGCATGACTGTACCTTATTGTGGCCTCACCTTTTCAGGTGCTGGTATCAGTGTGAGTTCCAGCACCATGACCTGCAGCACTGGCCTGGTGCCCTGCCTAATCATCAAGGGCTGAACTGCTCCTGCTGCCCCATCTGCATGCCTCTTAGGGTCCCCTCCAAATATACCCTAGATTCACCTCATAAAAAGTCTCAGGGATGACTGAGTGAACCCTGTTTCCTGTGGAACAAATGAGGTGATCCTGCTATGGTCTTGAATAATTTCTCCCAGCATTTTAGGTTCTGTGATGAACTTAGCAGTTCAATGTTATTTGCAAAACTTCTTTTTCTGGACAACACAGTGCTGCCATTTCCCCAGTAAAGGCGAAGACAGGATTTTTGTGCACTTGAATATGATTGTTTCATTCTCTTTTATCTTTCTTACTACTCATGGCAGCAGTAATTAAAACTTTAATGGCTGAAACTTGGTACTTATGGACCATCCCAATTATACTTTTTTCCTACCTATAAATAGCGTTTAAAGTTGTTCTTCCATTTTCCTTTTTTCTCGAAATCAATGAGATAAAATATGTCTTCCCCCTATAGAGTCAAGACATGCACCTTCTCTCTTGCAGTTCAAAAGTATATTAACCTAGGAACTGTCCTGGCATTTCCTCAGCTGTAATTGGGGAAAATACTCTTTTTCCTATCTAGAATCTATTGTGGGAAATTTGTCATCTTAAAGTCAGATTTATTTCCGCTTCCCCACTTCTGCTGACTTCCTAATGCCTCAGGAATCATGTGAAATTATTCTGCATGCAGCAGCTCATGTCTTCCTCAAAACATGAGTCAAAGGGCTGGACAGACAGCACATCACTACTGGTACACGTGTCTATGCATGGTGGCATACAGCAAATAGTGACTGTGTATGATTTGTCTCCACACTCGGCTCTTATTCATTTTAATCATTTTGAGGGTGATGTTTTAAAAGACAGGAGTGGATAAGGCAGAAAATCCTCCTCAGCTTGTTAGTGGTAGTTGTGGAGATTAGTATGTTGTGCTTTGCAGGAACTCGAGAACCTTTATACCCTACACAGGCATGAGCAATAGGAAAACAGCAATGTAGAGATTATTCTAAAATACACATTTTTCTTATGCACATTGTGGGTTACTGAGTGCAAAGCTATTTAACATTGCCAGAAATGTCATAGAAATTTTCGTTCCTCATACAGAACATCAAAAGCAAGCAGAAACAGTTTTATTCGTTACAATAGACAGATTAACTCAGAGAACAGGTGTCAGTTGATTTGTTTTAGCATCAATTTTACTCATTACCTGGAATTTAAAGGATATCAGATGGCTGCCTTCAATAACCCTGCATATGATGACAGATGAGCATGCATTCACTGGAGAAAGGACTTGAGCACTTTGAAATAACTCTTATCTTCTGCTGTATTACTGCCCTTTGGTGGTAATGCTGCCCCATGGCACAGCCACTGGAAGGGACATGTGAGTGCTCATCCAGGGTTTCAAAGCACGATTTGCCTGCAGGGTTCAAGTTGCTCTGGGGAGGTCTGGGGAGGACGCCTGGGCACTGCTGGGTGCAGCGCTGGGGCAGGTGATCCCAATGGCCAGAAAGCAGCTGTGTCTGCTGTCACTAGGTTCATTTCTCTTCCTTCTTCTGGAAAGATTTAGTGTCTGACTATTAGCAGTTTATAAGTTTTTGCTAATGCTGAAAACTCTTGTCAGAGATATGTGGCTGCATGCTCTCTCCAGGCAGTGTCAGCAGAATTATCCACAGGCACCAGTCAGGGCAAGTGTCTGGCTGTTTCTGATTCCTTTGCCTAAAGGCTGTTGCTGGGTCTATCATGGAAGCATGCCAGTGAACAGTGCCAATTAGGAAAGGGCATTTAACACAAAAAAAGATCTAATCAGTGTCTAGTAAACAAAGGCATCTTGCCTTGTGTCACAGTATGCTGGGCACATGGCTACAGCTTCCTCCAATTGTGTGACCTCCATGATATGCAACTTTGTCCAACAACGTTTAGAATAGCTACCCACATAAGCCGGTCTTAAAAATGACATTGTTTTAGGCTAAGGCTCATAAGTGTGATGACAGACACTGTAAAAGAAAAGGCAAAATCCAATTCCTTATATTTATAAATCTCAGGACTGGATTCTTGATTTTTTTTTGCTGTCAAGTTTCACCCTTGCTTTCCTTCTTTCTGCCTACCATATGTAAGGATGTAACCAGGGACAGATAAGACTGAGGGCAACTGTTTTCTTAAAGATATTTTCTTAAACGTTTTCTTAAAGATGGGGCAAAATTTCATCTACTACTACTACTTCTTCTGCTACTAATACAACTTTACACATTTCATTTCTGACTGGGATTTACCTCACCAAGCCTAAAATCTATAAGAATGCTGGATGTAATTAAGCAGAATGTTTTCAAAGGACATGTTAATATTATCAATAGATCAATGGAAACTGAATCCAAATGTATCATTTCACATTCAACTCAACTCAAGTATCTTTGTGCGGGGTAAATGTAAATAGAAGGTGATTTTAACCCACGTTAGAAATACTGCACATTTGGTTCAGTTCGTCACATGCTTGGCATATTACACTTTGTGTTCATGGTTTTAATGAAAATCAGAAAAGAGTGACAACCCAGAAGAAAGCCCAGCCAATTATGCTGCAATTTGTATTTCATAGAGAGGTGTCAGACTCTATGAATAAACAACATGCTTAGTGTGTGCATAATTGTTTTCCATTATAAGTTAATACATGGGGATCCTTAAAACAGAATAGGGGAACTTATTTCAGGAATATGTAGAATATGTTTCTTCCTGTTTTGGTTACCACTTGACTTTGGGTGCATGTGAATCTTTCTACTTGCTTTTAATGGAGCAACTTCATGCCAACCATTGATAGATTTATGTTGCATCAAGTCTGCATACCTTAGCAGAGATTATCTAACTCTTCAGGGCAAACAGTTACCTCCATATTGCCTAACTGATGTGCATTGTCATAGGAAGACAATGCATTTTTATGAATACTTTCATTTTCTTTAGTTCTGGAGGGTTTCAGTCAGATGTTGGATTTCTCACAAACTGTTTCCCATCACTTGTTTCAGCCCCAAGTGACCAGTAATTCATACAATGCATGGTGAGTTGGCTGCCTCCATCTCATGGGATTGTGTCTGCTCTCTCACTGGCAAGCTGGAACTTTTCATGAAGACTTGAATGAGTCGCTCGGGGATTGGACCTTTCTACAAATGTATATTTGTGTAAGTGTTGCTATAGCAATGTGTGTTTCTGTATTATTTGTCACAGCTTGCAAGTCTCCCCGAAGTGGCAACAATCATTCTGATGAATTCATTTGCACGTCGGTGCTTTTCAGGTCGTCTCCTTGCATGAGAATTGTCATGAACAAAGTATTTCTGTGTTCAGTGTGTGAATGAGAAAAGTGAAACACATGGGTGATACTTAAGCAGATGTTGTAGAAAAGTTAATATTTCCCTACTTCCTCACCTTCTGCATTCCAACTGAAGGAGAGAGGTTTTGTATCTCTGTTGTGAAGTGAGGTGTTTTTTTGAGTCCAACGGGGCAAAAGAGTTGCCTTTATTACTGACTGCTGATTAAAGAACAGAAAATTCTATGCCTGGCTCCATGGTGCAAGAAGGCAATGCTCAGAAAACCTTGCAGGGACTCTGCTCCTGGGATTTATAGCTTATTGCTAGTACCCAAATACTGGCTTAGTTCACATTATTCAATGATGGTGAGACATATGGTTAATTGAAAAACCAAACATGGAATCGAAAAAGATTTCCTTTGTCAGGGAAGTAGTCCAGTTTGACCGTAGGAGACTTTTCCTATTCTCATTCTAGTGATTTGCTTCATGGTGTTAGCAGCAATAACCAATCAAAGTATTCTATCAGGCTGTACTAAGTATTGCACAAAACTTTTCCACATGTGCATACGTCTGTGAGGTCTTTCTCTGATTTGGCATTGAATCTGCAAAATGTTGACTGAGGACTGTGGCACTTAGTTGACACTGTGACACTGTGACACTGTGACACTTAGTGTTTTAGCAAAATTTCCCTCTACTGCATAAATAATCTACCACTGGTGGTGGTTGTGCTTCAGAGTGGCTGGAGTACAGATTAAGGTGGTAACTGCATGGTCCCAGTTTCTGAATTTAAGGGTTGATCCCTTTGCTGCTGGTGGCACAGTGTCTATGGGAAGGAAATAAATGGTTTCAGTCCCATCCAGAGGATATGGTGTTATATTTTTTTTTTATTTTACTGAAATACTGAACTCGTCCTTGTCTTTCTTTTGTACCCAAAGCCAGGTGGAATATTCCCATTTAACCAAAAGTTATGTTCATGTCTTTGGCCATGTATATGACTGTATGCGGGAAAATGAGTCATCCCAGACTAGGTTGCCTGAGTCACCCCACTGGGAATGTGTTAGTCTGAATGCAATTTAATGTATTTCACATAGTACTGTGAGGTCTTGGGCATTGGAGACAATTTCAGGGAAACTTGTCTTCTGAGTACTCTTATCTTTGATTTGCCAATAGCTTCTAAGACCTGCTTTAATTGCCAATTGTTTCAGCCACAAATTGTGTGAATGTTTGCCCAGCTTGCTATAGGTGAGGTAGGAGTATTCAGTGTCCTAATAAGCAATACCAGGAACAACCACATTTCCTGCAACAGCCTAGGGTTTGACATCTGATTTCCTGGAGAAAACAATGAGTAAATAATTTTCTGTTGAGCTTGTATCTGCCCGGTTACTCACAGGTATAAAAGCAAATTAATATGTTTGTTTTCTTTGAGGCTGGATTGTAAAAAGAGCTAATTGCCATTTTGCAGAAGGTTTATAAGAAGAACTTTAGAGTGCAAAAGAATTATTAAGAGCAAAGGGGTAAATTAAGACAGCTCAGACACCATCAGAAGATTTATATCAGTTCATTGCAGGTTCTAGATAGATGTAAGTTATATCACTCTGTAGCTGAAGGAAGGAAACAGGTGGCTCCTAACCCCTGAAACAGGGCTTTGAGAACATAAGTAGGGCACCTATTTCTGTCCACTAGTGATATATTAGGCTGAAGTGCCTCTGAATGGTGAAGAGGTGTTATAAGCCAAGAGGAGACCAACAAGTGACCCATAGGAAACAGTAACTAAGGTGAGGTATGTGAAAAGGTGCCTGCCTCAGCAGCTGCTTCTTCCTGGGGTAGTTTAGAATGTTTTGTGCCAAGCTCTCCAACTTTGCTTAGGATAGACCAAGTTATAGGTAGGGATTCAAAGGAGAAGTGTCAGTCCTAGTATGAGCACTTGTATTAACCCCTGCATGTGGAGTTTGTTGGGTTAACCTTACTGTGGCAGTCTGGAAACTGGTTCAATTGCTTGAGCTGCTAGTGAAAAAGCTAAACTCAGCCATCTTGGAAAGAAAGGGTGGGAAGAGTTGGATAGTCTGTGGTAGAAAAGACAGAAATTTCACCTAGGTCAGAGAGGGAAAAGGGGGGTGATGCTGATGGCACGCAGTCAATCTCTTCCTGCCATCTGCAAGCTTCCTCCTGAGAGAAGGTACAGACCCTCCTTTTGGGAATAAACAGATAATAATGTATTTGTAGACGATCTGGTACTGAGGGTAGGATAACTTCCCCAAGCCTCAAAATAAATGAGCCAGAAGAGGTGTGTGCTACATGTAAATCTGAATGGATGTTGTGGACACTTTCCATTTGAGTGTGTGGAACTTTGAAACATCCACTTCAAAGTGTCCTGGAGAGCTGCAGCCAAGCAAGCATTCTTTTATGTTTAGTTTTGCTTCTGCTGGGAGATAAACAACTTCTGTTTTACTGCTAATAACAGCATAAGGTCATCTTCCCATTTTATGCAGTAAAATTAGGACATCGTCTTGATTTCCAAAGTTATTTATCATTATGTGATATGTTAGGTTTAGAACTTTGTTCACCTGGTGGGCAAGGGGGTTAGGCTCCACAGGACATAACTCCTGTCAGTGATAATGCTCTGCCAATGAAGGCAGCAGCTCTGCAGCACTGTGAATGCCCCCCCCACCTCTTTGTCCAGAGGGTGCTGAGGTGTCCATGGTGTGTCCTGCATAGCTAGATACAACATCTCTTACACACTGTAATGCTGTGAGCCAGTTAGCACATCCAATTTTTCTTCTTTGACTTAATTAAATGTTGGAAATAAACAGCTGGAGCTGACATTGTTGGCTTCAAACACTAGCCTAACACTATCTAATCCAGGTGTGGAATAGGAGCTATCAGAGATCCCTTTCAGCTTCATATATCTCATACTCTTAAGAAAACACTTTTTATCACCCAGATTCAGCACAAGATTTTAAGTGTTTTCAGGAAGTGATGATTTAATTAAGTAAAACTATGCTTGTTCCAGGATGGCACTAGACAACACAATAAACTATGGAAGTATTGACAGTCTTGTCACTACAGCACCAAGGCTGAGCTCCACAGAAGGAAATTCCGTGACCCTGGAGCTCACCCTGGATCCTCAGCCAAAGCACTGGGGCTGTCTATGCTGGATGTGAGTGGGCTGGCCCTTGTCCTTTGCCAGGAGAGGTGGAGGCCAAGAACTGTAAGTCCCCCTGCAGCCCACAGGATTTTGCCAGGCAGGTTAATGGAAAACAGACAGGGTTTTGCCGGAATTTTGTTGCAATTGCACAATTACAGTAAAACTTCCATTGAAATTTAAAGTAAAATGAAATGGAAATATTCCATCTATAGCACCACCTAGATGTCTTAGTGAGTAATTGTTGATTAGCTTTATTTACTATAATGTCAGCCACTGACAACCAGCAGGGTTTAATGAAAAAGAGCACCAGACCCAGCTACCCTGACTTACCTAGGCCTGCTGCGCTTCTTTAAGATAGATGCTATTGAATAGTCTTTGATTATTTGTGGAATAGAGATGATTTTGCCCTCTAATGAGTGTCCCGTTTTCTTCCCCTTGCTAAATTCAGAGCTGAAATATGCATTATTTCTGGTTTTGTTTTTTTTTTTTTCTGTAAAACTTCTGGTATTCTTGACATATCTATTTAATGACACACCTCTATGGCCACTAAAATTTGTAACATTTTCATTGATTTTTTTTTTTTGTCCTTGAAGACATACCCTTTCTTTAACTCCCCTCATTCATATACTACAACTGTAATTTTTAAATTAAAATAGCCTTCTGAGACAAGAAAATGATACCCCAAGCATCATCAAGACAGAGCAGAGCTGATGCTGCCTAACTGAGGGGAAGGAGAAATCAGGGAGGATGTTTGTGGAGTAGGTGTTGAACATGTGTCTGGGGCTGCAGTGCCTCCCTCATTAGCTGGCAGGTTGGAAATGCTGGCTGGCCATGGGCATGGCTCTCACATGAGTTCACTGATGCTGGAGCTGTGTGTAGACCAGTATATTTTGGGCTATGAGTACACATCAGACAAGTATGTAACAGCGGGAAAACCTGCAGCTGCAGTGAAGTATTTGTACATAGGGATACCATGTGGTATGTGCTCCTGTACTATAGTTAGTGATCTACTATATATACTCCCACAGTATATTTAGTTGCTGTGCCATGTATCCCAGCTAATTCAAAGAATGAAGCATTCAATATCTCACAGATAACCCCACTTTTAACACCAGCCATTCACCATACCCGATGACATCAACGCAGATCCATGAATAGATAGAAGACAGGGAATGCCAAAGGGTTATTATATGAAGGGGCTGCCATCTTGCTCATCTGTGAATATATGGATACACAAATTTCTCTCTTAAAAAAGAATGAAGTTCTAGCAATATCTGTGTTAAGGCTACCTTGACTCTGCTTAGTTTTCAAACAAAAATTCTTCTCCTGCTAGACTATAGCAGATGAATAATAATCTGCAGTCTCTGAAAAATTAATTTATAATACATTCATGGATGGTCTAATAATAAAAATCCTCACCAAACTTATTGTCAACATTACAAAATTAATAATAAAATCCAACATGCAGCATTCCCAGCAGTGCTAATAGTTAGTGAGCAATACTGCCCCTACTCCCAGAGGATACAGCAGCTGCATATCACTGTGATCAATGTATTTTAACTCAAAAACTTGACATTTTATAGTCTGTCTACCTCTGTCTTTTTTTTTTTTTCCATAAAAAGACAGTGAGTTATACCATTGTTCCATAGTTCTGTAACTTTTCTTGATGTCATCTTGTATTTTAGGTGGAAGAAATGAATTCCTAAGTGTCTACACTCAGCTGTAATCACAAGATGTGATTTTACTCTGAAGTAAAGATGCAGTTACAATTTCATACATAACAACTCTTGATAACAGGAAGAGAGGTATGGTGGTGTTCTACTGTTAATTCTAGTCCATGTTAAAGGTCTCTTCAGTAATAAAGCAACATTATTTCTATCATTCTGCTTAAAATAGAGAAAAACACTATCGGCACTGTTTTCATTAAAAAATGCAAAGCCAGACTTAGCATTCATGAGGAAGTGTTTCCCAGTGTATTAAGGATATAGTACTCAAGTGAGCAGATAATACTGCTTAGAAAGGTAGCATTTGACATGGAATATATATTTTATATTCCTTTCCAGTTAATCTGTAAGTAGACCAAATTTATACACACACAGATACAGAAACAAACAGAATTTTGTGTGAAGGCAAGATGATAGCAGAGACAACTTTCAAGTGCTTCACAGGCTTCTGAATTCACAGGTATGTACTCAACAGATTTCTAAGTCAGAAAATGAAAACTCCCATTATGCAAACTTGGATTTGTGTAAGCGTGATAAACCCAACAGTCGCACCTTCCCACTCATTCCCTTGGCTAAGGACCTCTTTGGCTGATTTTCCTTGATGTGTGCAGAGAGCATGTGTAGTGAGTGCTCCACAACACAGCCCAGTTCATGATTTGACTGTTAATTAAACATGAATATGACATGGAATGCAACCCTTTTTTCCTGTCTTGCACAGCTGTATAGCACGATACACTTGAGATTGTCAGTAATGCTGTTACCCTCACATAACTTAACTACACAGGATGTTGTTGAATGCTGATGTTGTGCATAGACGAGGTACAGCAATTGAGCAAGTAATTCAAATTTATAGTGTGCAATAGTAACACAAAACTTTAAGACACGTATTAAAAATTCTCAAGAGGAAAACATCTTGAAATTTATTATAACTAAGTAGTAAACATATGAATGTGTTTTTACACAGGTAGCAGTTAGGGCTTGCTACAGGTATATTCCAACCCCGGTGAATAAAAATGAACCTTCTACAAACCCACCAAGGAAAATCAGCNNNCTTCTACAAACCCACCAATTCAATATGTTTCCTTCAAAACAATATTAAGTGTGTGGCTATGAAAACAGAATGACACTTAAAAAAAATCAAAAATCATATATCACAGGGTAACATTTTTATGACTAGAGGAAAACAAAAAAATTATGTACATAAATACATATACTTTTATATATAGCAAATTACAGTTTCCTGCACTGAACATTTATCAAATACACAACTACTGAATATTACTGGATAGGGTGCTTTGTCACACCTTGTGGTCTCCTTAAATTCCTGTGAGAGTGGAAGACAAGTTTTTATGGAGGATACAACTTGTTCAGTGACGTAAGCTCACACAATAACTAAAAATTAAAGAACAAAAAATACCCTACAGCAGAAATGACTGGTATTTCCAGCACAGGCATCTTTAAAAACAAAATGAGAATACTCTACTGTTCTTCAGGCATGTGCCCCAATAGTGAATCTGTGTCAGAGAGCTTTATTCT
>WAAG01061392.1:0-26060 GCA_013390105.1 Tichodroma muraria
TATTTTTTTATTTAAAAAAAAAACCCTGAAACAGTTTAGTAGATGAAGACGGAAAAAACCAGAAACATCAGGTCACTTCTGCAGAGTATTGCTCTGTGTGTCTAAATTTAACCTGGAAACGTCTACGAGAACTTGCACTACACTGCTCTGTAACCACCTCAGACACTGAGAACATCACACACTGCACAGAACCTTACATACAACACTGGCTTAGGGCATCACCCTCTTACAGCTCTGGATGTTATCCCAATCACAAAATTAGGCCAGAAACTGCAAGCCACAACCTCAATACTTACTCTGTGCATTATGGATAATTACCTCATGACAGTAACTTAGCTTTGAATGCAGTTTCCTTCCTGATGCTCAGACACCTCTTGATTAGCAACATATATGAAGACTGTTTTACAGATAGCTATAAATGGAAAACTGATAATTTTAATGAACTTCATTGATGCACTAATTAGCATATCTGTGGAAAACCTAAAGCTTTAAGGGAATAATCTATAGCGTCTAATGAGAAAATAAGTGTTCGTTATATTGTATATTTTTCTAGTAATTTAGCTCTTTGTCCTTCTTTATTTGGTTAATTTTTTTGTAATTTATACGGTGGCACTGGCACGCCACGTTTCCAGACTTGCAGAATTCAAATAAATAAATAAATAAANTCTAGTAATTTCAGTCTTTGTCCTTCTTTATTTGGTTAATTTTTTTGTAATTTATACGGTGGCACTGGCACGCCACGTTTCCAGACTTGCAGAATTCAAATAAATAAATAAATAAATAAATAAATAGATACACAAACAAACAAACAAACAAATCTACTGTTCCTTTTGACAAGACAGGCCTACCAAATGTAATTAAAACCTGAAACTTCTCCAACCAACTCCATCACATGTGTAAAAGGTTTGAAAAAGTCATTAAAAGATCAGACAACCGTATAAAAGTCCTCAAAAGTAGACTAATGCTAAAATTAATATAGTGCTGAGGTATCCAAGCTTTTGTCAAGCTTTCAGTTTTTCTCATTAGATCTCCTTAGTCAGCAGTAGGACAAAAACTGATCGTGTAGCTTTCAGTTCTCTGGGGCTCTGTAAGTGCTTTACCATCACCCCCAGTCTGAAAAGAAGGTGAAGAGCGAGCCATGAGCCGGACTCCGGGTCTGTTCCGCTGAAAGCCATAATCCTTATTTATTCCTACTGCTACCCAAACTGCTTTGCTCATACCAGGCAACGGCACTGCTGGCAGCTGTAGGTCCAGTTGTCCCCGCTGCGGTAGAGCTTGTGCCCAGTCTGGTCGAGGCACTGGCTGGTGACACGAGTGTCGCACTCCGGGCAGCAGAAGAGGTCGGCGCTGGGGCTCCCGCAGTCACAGGCTGTCCTCCGGCAGAAAATCCTCCCGTCCTGTGAGGACACATTGCCCTGACATCAGCCACAAACTGCCAGACGGCCACCCAGCTAAGGTCACAGGGTGTGTACCTCAAAGGGCACATCTCTGCCGTATCGGGAAATAGTAATTTGTCATTATTTGTACTCCATGCCAGTAAGGACTGGATCTTGCCTGTCGCAATACAACAAATAGCAGGACTATCCCAGCTCCTGTCAGTGCATGGATCCAGTCCTGTCTGAATCTGAGGACGCTGTTTTCCTGTCTCCAGCCAACGGAATTTAAAAGCAGTCAGTATCTCAGTGAAATACAGTGAAGCAATTTCATATCTCATTGGTTACATCAACAAACTCTTCAAGCAGTTGCCACTCTAATACATATAATATTTATTTAGCACTATTTTGACTGAATGTACCACTGTGAAGAAAACAAGTTGAATAAAGGTGGTCCCTTTAATCTAATCAGAGCATCAGCACAATCCCAGTACCACTAATTGTTCCTTATTCTGACCTCTGTGTCTGTCCCACATCTGGACCTACAATACACCAGCTTGAAGATAAAAGAACTTATCAGCATTCATTATAATTCAGTGCATGTATTACAGGGGGCCTGGATAAAGGTATCTTCTGCTTTGGATCACAACTATACAATTCCTAATTGATTAATAGGAATTGATTAGATATTAATTCCTAATAATTCCATTATTTCATTGCAGTTTTTCCTAGCCTCACGGGAACTTTGTTCTACTATCTGATGTAAGGAAGAAAATTTCATTGCCACCAAATATAGGAACACCTTTCAATGCAAGGGAATTTATTTCCTCTGATCCTTGAAAAAAACTTACCTCTAATAAGAGTAAGTGCAGCCCAGGATGTCTTTTCCACAGGCAGGCAAAACTGCCATAAGCACAGCACAGGATCACAGATTGTTTGGGTTGGAAGGGACACTAAAGCTCATCTCATTCTAACCACCCCCTGCTATGGGCAGAGACCCCTTCCCCTAGACCAGGTTGCTCAGCTTGTAGCATGGGGGGTGACTGCTTATGATCTGATACAGGAACCAGGGTTTGGTTCCCGTTTTAAAGCAAAGCCAGTCTTGTCCACAATGCAACATGTGCAAAATCAGTATCAGGGAATCACAATGCCATGCCAGCTCAGTGTCACTGCTGCATTTCATCATAGTTTTGAATGGATTAGAATATTCCTGGCTACTGTAAAAATAATTACCACTATTTCTTATGCCTAACAAGCAAAGCTGAAAACAACACAAAATTATGAGAAAGTAGAAAACATGCCATATTAACAGGGATCTGGATTGCTTTTGCCAACTGCAGGGCATAGATTACTCTACATTTCAACAAGCTTTGTTCAGCATTGTATCAAACTAAGATAAGTATTCTGTAGTAGTGGCTAGATTGCCACTTTAACTATGGAAAGAGGGATAAACAAATGTTATCTTCTTACTCAGCAGTCTGAGTAAATCATAAGGAAGAATGGCAGTAGCCCATTTCCTTAGCCATGGGTTTGGCCAGGTCCAGCTGCACATCAAAAGTCAGCTTAACCCAGCAGCTCTGTCTGGATGACCAGCTCCAGGCTTGTAGGGCTGTGACAGGAATCCAGGGAACCTTGACCAATACAGCCTCTCTCCTCTGCTGTGCTGATTAATAATGGCTAACAACAGCCTCTCTGCTTAAATGCAGTTCAGTTTCTAAGCTTTCAAGATCAGTTTTCGAAATTCCCTTTTTGGCTGGTAATTCTGGACTTCCCCGAGCATGTTCTACGTTGCCTTTACTCTCCATATTTCAGAACACTAAAAAAACCCTGATGATTTTGCCAGATAACTTTTGGTAATCATAATACACTGCTACTCTGTTTCATCGCTAAGCATCTGTGTTTTGTGTACAACCTCATTAGCTCTATACCTTTCAAAAAACATTTTTATCCCTGTACTGCAGTGACACAAAGCCTCATAAGCTACACTATCTCGTGTATCTTTGCAGCTCAACAGTAACCCTGAGAAATACATAGAAAATTGAGAAAAATATATATAAAACATTATTTTCTTTAGGTGAGTAATAACATATAGCATCTCATTACTACCTCTTCCTGTCCACCTTCCTCACTGAATCAGTTCTACATTCTTCAAAAACATCATAGGTTTGAACATAAAATTGTTCTTATCAAAGGAAAAACTGACACACAAGAGAATGACTGTTAAGGGTGATTCAGGTTTTCACAGAGCCCCAAAGCCAGTTTGGAAAGGAATTAGAACCTGCAAAAACCAAACCACCAAATGGTTCTCACCCTCAGGAACACACATCAGCTTGGCAGATCCCCCTGCTCCTAGTGCTGTGTGCATTTCCCAGGCCTTTTTAATACAAGGCAGGGAGGGTTGTCTTCACCAGAGAACAGACTCGAAAGCCCAGACACAGCCAGACTGCATAGCCAGGCTTTGCTTTTTTCATGACAGCACAACAGCTTCCCACTCCAAAGTCTATTAGCCTTAAATCTGACGGTCTATTAAATCCACAATAGTTCAGAAGGATGCCTATACGAGACATGTCAAATATAGTTAAGGAACAATGTTAATTCATAGTTTTGAGAATTTATGATTTTGTAAACTTTATCTACATTTAGATTAACAAGAATGGTTTGAAGACACTGGGTCCAGTGAAACACTGAAATCACCTGTGCTTCAGTAGTGACACTTTGCTTCATTATATAAATGAAGCAATATAATTTCCTATATTCCACAGTATTCTTTGTCACAAATAGCTTTGAAGTTCATTACGTAAGGTTCATGTATTTAACTTTCTTTGCACTAGATTGTAAGTTAAAATATTTTAAAGATGATAACTATGTGCTTCAGCCAATGCACAAAATATATCCACCTCCTTCACCGGAATAACTACGGCAAAAGAAAAGCCAGTTTTATTTCAAAACTGAAAAGCTGATTTGCCTCCTGGATAAAACTCCTCCTAAATAAAGTAATTAGGATCATTGCAAAGTTTGAGCAAGTAGTATAAGGAATGGTTTAGCTACATTCTGCTCTTTTCCTCACTGCAGACTGAGCAAGCTGCAAAAGTTCAAGCAGAGCCAGTTTTTCATGCGACTGCATGAAAGGGAGAGGTTTGAGAAGTAGTCTGGTGTATTGGAAGCTATCATCAGGATGTATAAAAATATATTTCATTAAATACTGAGTGAAGACTTCACATTCTGCCTGAGATGTGATATATAAGGAGCTCTTCCTATTTTCTCTGTTCTGTAGACAAGAATTTGCTCTTGAAACAGGCAGCTACTGGAACAAAATTACATGCAAATGTTAATTCACAGAGGGAGAAAGTGAAGTGAGGAAGACACATAGTAAGAGTCATAACAATAGTGTCAGGCTCAGTTTAAACTATGTACTAGTTAATCATTTCTGTATTTTCATATATTAGTAAGAACATCCAACATAAGAAATGCATGCAATGAGAAATGGCAAATTAAACAAATTGCAAGCAATCTAAAATGTGAATACTAATAGTTATAATTCTGCAAAGGCAGACCACATGTCTTCACATATATTAAACTGCTTATTCTATTGACTGGAAATCCTTTCATAAGCTTGCTGGCTCCCCAAGATTACCATAAAAGCTTGCTGTATATTCAGTAAAGTTGTACACTTCAGCTTCTGAAAGGAGAAGTTTTAGAGAGCTTGAGGCTACCTGAAGTAAAAAACATAGTAAATAGCAAGAACATATTCCCTACTGAGCCCAAGCCAGCAGTGTATTTTTTAGGTTGCACTCACTCTGAAGTCTTAATTTTCCCTTCTGCTACACCACTGCAAAACAGAAAGGATGAGGCTTTCAGCTTCTTGCAACTTCAAAACACTTCTTTCCCTTTGCTCCCCCTCAAACCCTCTCATGCTTCTCTGGCTCCCAAGCACTGAGATATGGAGACTGATATGGAGGCCAATTCTCATGCTCCATCTTCAGCTTCTTGCAGAGGCCAAAACCTAATTTTACCTGAACTCATGTATGGCCTATAGTGCTCTGCTGTGCCTTTGGACAACTTTACCTACACTATGAGCAGATCAGGCCAAAGTGACCATAAAAGACCAACCACTTCTCAGATTAGTGTGTTCCTAAAATTCTTCTGATTTCAAAGCAAGCATTCCTCTGTTAACTAGTGAAAATCAAGAAATCAGAGCCAAGTGTTCCTGTAATGTGATTACCACATGAAGAAAAAAAAAAAAAGGGTAATTTCCAGGGGGGAAAAAAACCCCAAATAACCCAAAACCCCCAAACAAACAAACAAACAAAAACCAACAAAAAAACCCCCCCTAAACAAAAACCACACCACCCTGATCTAAATGTTAACTCTTTAAGGTATATCCACTGACACCAGATCTGGCTTCTCCAAACAAGCAGAGAGAACTGCACTGCTCAAGTGGGAGACCTGTCAACACAGCCAAGGAAAAAGCTGGCCTTCACCCTTCTTCACTTTGAGGAAACTAAGTGCCTACTGCTGGGTCTTCTGACCTTTGACTCATGCTCAGACCTTTCTTCTCACCCAGTTAATTCAAATGTCTTCCAAGCAAAGGGAAACAGAGCCAACAGGGCTAACTACAGTGCTGAGAGATGCATACTCATACAAAAGAGAAATTAAAATAAGTTTTCTTCATTTCCAGTGTGCTGAAACCTGCACATTATATTAAAGGGTAATGAAAGACCCTCTTCAAGGCACACTCTGAAATGCTCTGGCCCACAGAGTGACATAGTAGAAGCTCAGCAGCCTTAGCCATTATTCAGTTATGCGTGTGGTTGTGCAAATCAAGAAAATAAATGCCTTCCCAGAGGAATATCCCCATCCCAGCTTCAGTGTCCATAGCACAGCTTACCTTCTGCCTCAGCGCCTTGGGCTCAGGCTAGTATTTTTGCCAACGACAGTAGCACTGCAATATTTGGTTTCAACATGAGCCCAGAGAATGAAAGGACTCCTGAACCCCAGGCCAGCTGGATCTCACCTTGCAGGAGCAAACGGAGCATCTGTCCTCTCTCAGGGTCCACACCTGCCCGTTCCGCTTGAAGCCACCTTCATGGGGACAGTCTCCAGTGCAAGATGGCCCAGATGGACAGAGGCAGTCAAACCCTCCTGCCAGGTTCACACAGGCTGAATCATTCCAACAGGTGTGGATCTTTAAGGCACACTCATCGATATCTGCAAAACAGCAGATTTATAAAAGCTTTGGGAACATTTTTCATGGGGCAAGTTTTATTTCTGCATTAAGTAATTATTGCTTATTCTGCCTCGCTGGTGGATGAGGGTGCATTCTTTTTTATATCTTCCATGTTTACTTGGTAGACTTTAAGCACTGATGGTTTTTAGGTTATTCTTCAGCACTTATTTTGATTCCACAGAGAATTCTTAAACAATCTCCATCAGGCTGAATTGTAAATGCTGAGTCTGAGGTACCTTAGTGGAACCATGTATCAGTGACAAACTTGAACCTTCAGATAAGGGTGCATACTCATTTCCCAGTGACTGGAAACTAGTGAGCAGAGTGACTTTCTGTTAACTGGACCACTCTCTGTTCTGGGTTTTACATCAAAATAGAAGTGCATTATTCCTCATCATTTTCTAGCACAAGCAACATTCCCCATACTAAAAGCAGACAGTTGCATCCTTTTCCCTTTGCTAGAAGTGAATTTGGAAAGAAAAAAAAAAAGGAAATAAAAAGAACTCAGAGGCACCTGATACACACACACACACAAAAAAAAGTCTTAAAGCTATGCAGTATGATTTAGCAATGACACAAAGAATAAGTGACAAGAGAAAATCATACTCCAGAGAAAAGTGAATTACAGTATTCGCATTAAATTTGCTTTTGGAGGGTAAAATATAATTATGCAATGTTAATTTATCTAGGGAGTTCATGCAGGGCTCTTTTTCTTGCAATGAAAACTATTCGATTTTTAAGCACATTGTTAAAAATTTGTGTTTCTTTCAGAAACACAGTAACTTGGACTTTTCTTAAACAATATAATGACAAATCGTCCAAGTGAAATACCAGTAAACTGGTGGGTCTCTTTTGTTCCAACATGAACAACGAAAACTGTAATCAACAGTGGAAGGAAGGGTGGAAAAGAAAGTCCTCTAGAAGCATGTGATGGTTTCTGTCATGATAGCTCCATAACAGTATTAGATGAATTCAGAAACTACAAGGAAGAACCACCACACTTAACATTTGAAATGACCTTATTGCTGGGGTGAAATTTTAACTGTTCAGTATTACCCAACAGTACTTTTAACTTCTCTCTAAACCAACGAAGTCAAAAGAATTTACAAACAGAAGTTACCTGAAGTCTAATATAGGTGGGATGTGATGTCCAGTGGCCTTTTTGGACATGTACCATGGATTCATGAGTCATCACCTCAAACTGCCTTATCCTAAAAAGACTAAGAATTCTCTCATTCTGCTGAAGGAAACTCTTCGTAACAATCAAATCACTAAGTTCAGTCTGGTCTGGATAGTATATCCAGATATTCCTGCTTTCAATTCATAATCTATGAATTGAAAGCAGGAAATCATAATCATATATCTAGATATTCCTGCTTTCAATTCATAAATACTCCAGGAACAAGTGGAAACATGGTCATGCCCTTGGATTTAATTAAATGCCAAAATCTGTCTACACAACAGAGTCAAAACTTTGGGCTGCCAGAAAATGACTGCTCCTTGTTGGGCTTACAGATCCAAAGGGAAGCTGGAGGTTATTTCACTGCCTTCACTCCAGGGATATCCTGTGGGCCAGTCCTTTGCAAGAAATGTTCCCAATGGTGTGACAGTGTGATTCAATTGCTCATTACTCAGACTTGCCTAAAAATGGTGCATTTTGCTGTACTGAAAGCCTTAATTGCCAGAAAAGAACATTATTGCTCTAGTGCACAACTTAGCCATAACTGAGTACTTGAAATATTCACTACTGGTGGTGAAAAAGGTGCAGCACTAAGAGAAATTAAAACTTGTAGTTCATTGTTTAACAAGTGCCAGAGTACTGCGGGAAGTAAAAAGCATGAAGACTGACATGAAGAGAACTATGAATGAACCATATCAAATGAACTATCAAATGAATTATACCCAAACAGCTACTGTAAAACTTAA
Organism: Tichodroma muraria; assembly: GCA_013390105.1. NCBI lineage: Eukaryota > Metazoa > Chordata > Aves > Passeriformes > Sittidae > Tichodroma > Tichodroma muraria. The sequence continues at coordinate 8,527 of WAAG01061392.1, forward strand.
AATATTCTTAAAGATATCCCATTTTCCTTTCAATAGACTTTGTCTTGTATTTTTTGTTGAAAACAAAGGTATAAATGAAGCATTCACTTCGCCTTTGGTGGTTTCAACAAGCATCACCAATAATGTCTTCCCTACCACATTAAGAACTCCTTGACTATAATCTGTATAGAATGTAGTAGAGTAACAGTGCAGATTAGAAGGGTAGCTTTCACAGTTCAAAACTAAAAGGATTTTACAGATGAATATAAAGCCATATTGCCTACAGAGTTGCATTTAATTGCTTTACTTATGACACTGAAATCTAATTCTGTTTCCATGTAATTTAGCAGATTTATGGAAAGCCAGATGTTAGCAATTATAGAAACTAATGTTATTCATGTTCTCAGTAGTACAGACCTGTTCACACAAAGCCAACTTAATCTCTTATGCACATGCAGAAGGGAAAAGCCCCCTATTTATGTACCTCTGCTGCTGTTGAACACACATAAAAATAATGTCCCCATTAAGAGCAGCCCAAACTGGTAAATGGGAGATTCTTGACAAAGAATCAAGCAAAGCATGAACATAAATTCCTAATTTGCTACGCAGCTTTTTGGTTCTTTATGCAAATAATAGTTTATTATTCTTTTATGGCATTTATTATTTAAAAGGTTTAGTCATTAATCAGATATAAAAGGCTTGGACACTGAACTCACTTTCAGCTTAACTTTTAACAGAACTGATTTTCTGAGAATATCCCTTTGGCAGTTTTTTTGTGGTTGTTGATTGCATTTCCTAAAGTCAGAACAAACAGACAAGGTTCCCAGTAATCTGAGGGAAAAAAGTTACAAGCATAACATGTTTTTATCCCTGTCATTCCTCCAGCCTTAAACCGGATTGGGGGGTGGAGAAGGAAAAAAATCCCAGCCAAATACTCCCACATTGTTAGCTCTCAGGTAAAGAAAGTATTTCATTTTAATGAAGATCAAATGTCCGTATTAGTGTGAGATCAGCACGTAGATGGCTATGCAAAGCATAAAGAAAATACTGGTATTTAGTGTGAAATTTCTCTTTAGAACTGGAACCAACATGTCAACTTAGGTGTTGAAAAATTAGCCTAGTTGAGTTGTTCAAAACAATGATTTAGTGAATGTGAAAACTATGATGAGACTTCTGCATTTCGCTTATTTTTGTAGTATTCAAATCCTTGGTTAACACAAATTCTCTACATCCCATCAGGTTTCATTTGCTTTCCCACAACTGTTTTCAGAAGATGCAGGCCCCAAACTGGAACATTTAAAGATGGGCAAGGCAAAACTGCACACAAATCTCACTTCCCATTATAACAACACCAGGAAAGAGATAAAATATTAATTTATAATCAAGCAACCTTGAAGAACACTGGAAATAGCAAGGAGACTCCGTATTCAAGGACAAGAACAAAACATCTGTCTTTACGTTTGGAGGGATTAATTCTTTCATGTACCCTGTTAACTTATGGAAATCATCTGGTTTTCACACCTGAAATAGGATTTTGCAATTTTATTCAGTATACTGAGATTCTCTGTGGCAAAAACTACTAATTAAGCCAAATAAAAGAGCTTTCCTTCCCCTCTCCAGACAGCTCCTTTTCAAGGATAAGTGAGGATATAGTGGAAATGCCCATACTGAGCAGAAACTTGCTTGCACTGCAAAGCTTTATGCAATTTTCTATCAACAAAAACAGCCAGCAGCAAAGGGATTCCTGCCAAGGCATGCCACACCCTCACAAAACTGATCAAGATCTTCACTCTCCAAACTCTCCAGTCAGTGCTTCTATAAACAAATGCACAGCCATAAGTACCTGACCATACACGTTTTAGCAATCAGTCCCATTTGGTGGATAAAAAAATAAGGAAAACAAACCACCCAAGACGTGCACATTTCCAATATACTCTCAAAGCACATGGACAACTCAGTAATGTGGGCAGACAAGAAAACAGAATCAAAATGGAAGCAAATAATCCCCTGAGATGCAATTTCCTTTTCCATCCTTTTTGGCTGTAATGAGAAGTAATTTGCCTCAGATATTATGAGAGGTCCCACGGCCACTGCATTTGAATCAGGTAGAAGACAAGCATGACTGTACATATGAACACAAGTTCATTAACTTGGTTTCACTGAAATTTTAAATCAATCCCTAGGTACTTCATTTCTTAGTTTTCAAGGCTATTCAGGTTTTAAGACTTTTCCATAGCACCTTAATAAATGTGTGCAAGCAAGCCATGCAGTGTGGTGCTCTGTATTATCATGATAAGCTGTTGCAGAAGAAAGAATCCTGCTAATGTGCTAATTTTAACTGTTATGGTACATTAAACCATTACAGTATATTGTTAACATGAAAAATGTATGCTGGGCTCCCAAACCAATATATGCACAAGTTAACTAAACACTGTTTTGACAAATCATTTTTCACAGGCAACTTGTCATTTAATGATTTTTGCCTTCTTTCTAAATCAAGGTTATTTGGAGATGTCTTTGAAAAAATATCACCAAACAGATACATTTTTAGCTAGAAAATATTTTATGGTAGTACTTTTATTCTATAGAGACATAGCGGTCTATTAAAGAACACTGCATAGTAAATTACATTCTGAATAAAGAATTTACTAAAGCTTACTAAAAATATAGAAATGACTAGACACAATTACCTTGAAAACATGTAACACAACTTTCTCTCAGGATACAAAAATTAGAATTTACTAGATGGAAAATAAGGTAACCTTTATTTAAGAGGATAAAATCCACTGACACCAACTCTGATATTGTCAGCTTTAAGAAATTCTATGAGCAGAACAGAAGAAAGTTGTAAAATAGCAGGTTCTAACTGGTCTTGGATACTCTGTATCACATGCAAACCTTTCTGCCCACTTAGCATTTTCCTGCCAACAGATAGGAAAGTAATTCTCAGGCATACGGGAAGATTTTCAAAGGATGGGTCATCCTTTTACGTGACATTGAAAAGGGAAAAAATAAAATCTAACCTCCTTTGCTTTTACATTCTAATCTAGGTAAGAGACACCACTGCAGCATACCATGGAATATATGAAAGCTTCAGGAACAGATTTAAAGTCCATTCAGACTTGACCTGCAAGCACTGCTGCACCCCACTTTTGAGGGGGACTAATACCTGTGCAGTTTTCTTTCATGAGCTCTTGAGTCCTACGTTTTTTCCAGCTCTCATTTCCCCAAACCATCAACTCTAATCCTGCAGTGAGGTCCAGCTACACTACCTTTCAGGCTGAAATAAATGGGGAATCCTATGGGATTTGGTGGGAGAAGGATCCATGTTAAGCTTCCCTACAAAATTTGTAGTGGCTCTTAAAGAAAAAAAAGTAAACAAAACCTGACAGGCACTGCTGTCTGGTTGTTGTTCCTTCTGTGCATGCAAGTCCCAGTGTAGGGACCAAAATACACAAATCATCGTGAAAAAACAGAATCAGTAAATCTGCACTCCAGGGTCTGAACAGCGCTCTACAGGCTGCAAACATCTCACTTAGAGATGGAGATTGAAAAGTGTAATTTGCTTCGGGTTTTTTGATTTCTTTTTTTTCAGCAGACAGTCACAAATACTGTATCACATGACAGCTCATCGTTCTCTATGAAGTCTTATTGTTTCTTTACCTCAGATTGCAGCAAAGCTCCTATTACAAAATTAAAAAACAACCCAACCAAACAACAACACAGCAGCTGTAGCCTACAGGTTTTAGTTGCCAAGCAAACTTTGGTAGCAACTTTGTACAGCAATTACCTTTTGTCTGCAAGCAGTATTCTTAATAACACATTGTGAAAGACCAGAGGCTCATAAAAACAGTACTGTGGGAAACCAAATTACATTCTCTTAATTTGAGCCTGCTCACCATCACTGTATGAAGCTGACATCCCTGATAAAAGCTGTCTTTGGTTGGTATTTTGAGAAATAAAAGAATTTTCCCCATCTTGAAGGCACCTAGCCAAGCCACACATCGTTGTTATCCAAGCTCTGGTGCAGTATTATGACCTTCCCCACCACATCTGCTGATTTACACAATTGTCCCTCACCAGGTGATAAACTTCACTGTTTTCTCTTTGTCAATGAGAATATAGCTTTCAGAAGCACTGAGGTATCACACTTCCCAAATAGATACTATTTTTCATAATGTTTTGCAAGCACTGCAGAGACAGTGCAAGCAATGACTCACCTCCATAACACCTACTAAAAATGGAGGGAAAAGGGGTTAAACAATATGTACATAAATGTATCCAATAGAAGCACTGGCTGCCTGGGCTTTGGGCAATCTATCAGAGATGAGTACTCCCTCCCACTGCCTTGTGATCCTCTTTCCTTTATTATTAGTAGAAGAAGTAGTATTTATCGTTATTATTTTGTAGGAAAGGTTTTAATCTTATTTTACTTATGTTTTTGGCCTATTTATTGTTCTCCAAGTTTGTCCTTCAGGGAGGAAGAAGAAATGTTTCGAAACACACTGGAGGACAACAGATCATACCCACTTCATATACACAAATTCAGTATACAATACACCAGGAAAAAATACTGTTGCTAAGCAGATGAACCCTCTTTTATCTGAAACAGAGTGAAAGACCCCAGTTCTGACTCTAAATGCTCTGCCATGCAGACAAACTCTGTAATGTGACATATTAGCTAGAATGTGCAGTGTTCTTTCTGTTGCTTCACCCAATTCTTAGTTGCATTTTAAAATAAACATCATGGTTCGAAATTTGTCAATATGGGTTAGCAGAATCTTCCAATTAATTTTTAATTATTTTATTTCATTATACTGGTGAAGCCAACTGGTTTATTTCTCTTCCTCACCGGTACCCTGCAGCAGATGGTTCAGAGAAGCTATTTCATTAAAATAACCCCACTAATTTCACATTCTGTTTACAACTTGCATATGGCAAGATGAGCACCTCACCTCACAAACTTCCAGCATGCTGTGCAGGTCAAAATGAGGGCAGTTATGTTTTCAAGAAATCTTATTCCTCCAGTCTCCATCAGAACACAGAACATTTGAGGCTTCTTTTTGCAGCGCCCAACCGTTCAACAGTGATGTAGTGCAAGCACTACTGACCTTTGCAGCAGCTGAGCCTACCTGGGGGTCATCCACAGCCTTGCCTATGTGTCTGTCTTCTCCTGACATCAGCTTGGCCCTTGATCTCTGGCTTCCTCAATCAGCTACAGGAGGTAGCAGGGCTGGGGCTCCCCATGTGAGTGGTACAGGTAAGCACCAAAAATGGTAAAAACGCCTCTTACCCCCAGTTGGCTCAGGGCTTTTTGAAGGTTATGTCATGTTGCTTTGACTTCTCATAAAGAAGGCATTTTCAACATTGCTCCATTCACCTCTCATTTTACAACATTCAAATAAACCAGAGGAGAGCTCTTAACATTTGAGAATTCAATTAGAAATACATGACTTTCATCTATTTTGTCTATGGAATCATGAAACGCTGTAAAATTTGCCATTTTTACACAGTCACCCTCTCAAGCAGTTCACTTCTGTGATTTTATTGAGCTCCTCATCAGCTTAGGACAATGTGTAAAAAGCTAACTTAGCCAGACAATCTACAAAATGCTGCTTTGAAAATCATTATCATTCCTCTGCATTTTTAAATTATGTTACTACCCTACCCCAAGGACTTCCAATAGCCAGAATTCATAAAAGATGGGAATGTTTTTTACAAGTAAATTTACATATTTTTGTTAAAAATTGTTATTTTAATTATAGACTTTAAATCGTAGAAAACACCCTTTGAAGTTATAGACATGATAAATGAAATTTATCAGCACTAATAAAAACCAAAAAACACACAAAAGGAGAAGAGCTTTTATAGAAAACTCAAAATGACTAGAAATGAAGTAACTGAAATTCCAAAGAAAGGGCATAACACTGTGAGCCAGTTGATTTGTATCTTACCGAAGTTAAAATGGGATCCCTTCTAAAGAGTTTTAAACTCACGTGATAAAATACCACATAGAAATTATGTATAAGGCAAATAACTGAAAAGATGAAAAAACTGTAAGGCAGAAGTAAGACATAATTACCATCTTCACCATGGTTTTATTGTTGCTTACTTGATGTAGTGGCACCCAGAGTCCTACAACCAGTGAGGCACAGCCTGCAGGAGCGAGCATAAACTCCTCATGGAGCCTCATCCTTGGTCCTCCCATAGAAACAACTGACAAACTCCTCTACACTCATTAAAAATCCCTCTCTGTTCATGCTCTTGGGACCTTATTCTGCAAATATGGCGCAGAGAGAATTTGCTGATATTTGCTCAAAGAATTAAATGATGAAGATGCTGAAAAATGGAAAACAAGTAAACCAAAGCAACACAGACGTACCACAGGTATGTTCTTCTATCACTCTGTTGAAACCTGAAATTGGAAAACCACCTCTTCCCCTTCTGTGGCCAGCGATGCTCCCCAGCAAGCCCACTTTCACTTTGGGTTCTGCAGCCCCTTGCTCTGATAAACGGAGCAGCGCAGCGGGGCACGCTTTGGATCTCCCTGCCGTGGGAACCCCACCCTGCATGGCTGGGGGTGCTGACAGACAGACAGACAGACAGCCAGACACCCTCGGTGCACCCCGTTCTGGCCTGAGACACAGCCACTACCCAGGAACTCACGGTCACTTGGGAACACCATGCACAAGGAGAGGGGGGGGGGAAAAAAAAGGCTCCGCTGATCATTGCTTACCAACACAGGACTCCCCGGAAGGAGAATAGCTTCCATTGTCATGGAAACCGCTTCTGCACTCACAGTGGTACCACCCTGGGAGGTTAACACAGCGTGAATGGTTGTGACACTCAATGATCCCCTCTGCACACTCATCAATATCTGCCTCAGAGAAAAACACAAGCCAGCCAGGAAATTAATTTCCTTTGACACCAATACCGTAGGTTTGTTTCCTTAAAAAATCTTATTGGAGTTTTTTTTAAGATTTCCTTTAATAGATGGATCAACGATTATTACAGCTCCAAACAACAGACATTTAAAGCATGACTCACATAACAACAATAAAAAATAACAATAATACATCATGTAATCTGTTACAGACAAGACATTCTTTTTGATACCGTGATTTGTCGAAAATGCAAAGCAAACATGCAGATTTTTTTGTTCCTTGTTTGGTTTTTTGTTTGTTTTAGGGATTTTTGTTCATTTTTTCCACTCAGAAATTACATTTGTCTGTGCATCTAAAGCGTTGCAGAACAGGTTGTCCACTGAAAAGGCAGTTTCAGTAATATTCCTGCTGTACAAACAGCATGTGCCAGGACACCTTGGAAAGAAAAAGCATTTTCTTCAGGATTTGTGTTTCCAGCATTCAGCTGTGATATTGGCAGCTATCTGTAACTGAAGGTGCTCAGAACACTTCACAAACACTGGTTAATCTCTTTTGTTTATACAATCAAAATAAATACCTAGTACAAGTGTAACAGCGTGTGACAAACAGAAAAAGCAGTCCACGTTTCAGCTGCAATAAAACCTTCAGCTGGAAAAGAGTGAAGCAAATGACAGCAAGTCTGTAGCAATGGAAAGATACAGCATGATGAATAGCCTGCTGAGTTTCAATAAATGCGCTGTTTTTAGAAAGGGGTTTCTCAAATTTCTGTAACATGTTTAATAGAGACTTCGTAATTGCCAGTAACCTTGGCTAATCACGTCTGGCACCTGGCTGCTTCTCCCCTTTGAGCATTTTTCAGCACATTTTGTAGGGTTGTAATTAAAATTAGCAAATTAATTATATGTTAACCTTGTGGTAATTCAAGAAGCCATTATATTTTCATTCCTCTATTCAGCTCAAGCTTTTTATTTTTTAATTTTTTTTAGATTTTGGACAGTTTTCATCTGGATAACTTATCGATTAAAAGAAGACTCAAATTATTCCCACTTTCACCCACTGAGATTTTTTTTCTTGGCACACTTAAAATGTGCATAAAATTGTGCATACCAAACAAAAAAAAAATGGTGAAAATAGGTTTGGAAACTACATTTAGCTCCACAAGCATCAAAGGACAAATGTATCATGATCCTGGTGCAAAAATGAGCAAAGGTGATTAAGTAACCACAGAATGTAGCTTTTATCTCAATTTCCAAAATACATACACCAATATGGTTTCATGGACTACACTGGAGTCCATGAAATCTCACGGACTACATGAAGTTTCATGGACTACACTGGAGTCATGTTGATGTATGTGTAAATTGATTTGAATGAAGCATCCTTCAACACAATCCCATTTTCTTACATCTTACAAACAATACCATAGATTGGTTCAGTTTTTCCTCATTTCAGTAACAGTATTTATTCTTGTTGAAATATGGCTGAGAAACATAAAAAAATGCCTTTTTCCAAAATTTGTGTTCACCTTCACTCAAGCATGAACCAAGTTATCTACATAAGAGGATCATAAACACTATTTCTAGCTTTATCCAGCTCCCATCTAACAATAAAGTCAATTTTTAAACGCTTTAAGATCTGCCACTGCTGCCACCTTTTCTGTACTTTGTAGTTTGTGGAAGCTAATTTTAGTGTTAAAACACTGCACGAATCTAGCTGTCCAACGGTGAGTGCTGCTTGCAAACTCAGACACTTTCCATTCATTACAGCAAATGGAATTTATAACCATGATCTTTTCACATGTTATGGCTGATGAAACAGGTTTAATCCTATTTGGAAAGTGAATGACTTTGCTACTGCAGGTCAATTGCAAGAGAATCCCTCTTTTCACTTTCCTTTCTTTCTCAGTGTTGGATTGGAGAATGTTTCTGTTTAAAGACGGCTTCCTTGTGTCAGTCCTGTACCGGACTCCTATCTGTTCAATTTTACATTTTTAATTTACAAAGTTAACAGAGTGTTCCTAAAGTTCATTTCTAAACTTAAGCCCATTCAAAAGTATATAATTTAGGCTCATGGTAAAGGACACTAACTTACTAGCAGGCTACTTTTCAGAAAGCCTGTCTGCCAGGGTACCAAAGCTAAGCAGCACCTTACTCAATGGAAGAAGAGCCATTAGGTTATGTCTCTACATTATGTTAAAAAGTAAAATAATACATAGAGCTCTTTCAAGACTAGATGACTTTACTGTGGCAGTACCATACCCATTACAGCTTTTGTTCCCCAATGTGTAGGGAAACACTAACCAATTTCTTCATCCAGCAGAGCTAAGAAAAAAAGACTTGCTTTCAGTTTTACAGGTTCCTCCTTTACTTCCTCCATCTCCTTAAACCAATGGAGCTATGCCAACATTGTCCTACCCATGCTGGGAGCAGTGGGCAAAGGACAAGAGAAGCTATGTGGGCTTTTTGGGAAAATCTGCCATGACAGACACCACTGGTGCAGAAGCAACTAGTAAAAAACTCTTCAAGCTCTACTTCCTACCACCACTTTTCCTCTTCAGGCTAAGCTCAGCACTCCTCCCTGCTACCCATCCCAGCCTTCTCCTGCATGCAGGTGCTTGATACAGGCTGGGAGGATGGTGCAGGAAGGAGACTGGGGAAGCAATTCTCCCTCTGCTTCTGCAGCAGGTTAGGATTCCTTTGGCAGCACATCACCAGCTGCGATGCGCATGAAGAGCGGTATCAACAAGGAAAATTCTTAAAGGCATCTCCATTTATCTAGCACATTGCTGTCTCTTGAAATGGTGCACATAAACACTAGAAGGGTTGGAAATATCATGATGAGCTCTGTAAGCTTCTCCTATGATCCTGTGTGCTGTTTGTAGCACGTGTATAAACACAGGTCTGCGGGAATAGGAAAACACCATGGATGTTTTAGAAAGTGAGTTTAGGAGGCTCAGAATACCAAGAGGGAGAAGCAAATAACAGCTTTATAAAATGGTGTGTCATATACCATGGTATTATTTAGTTCATTTAATAGACAATTTCCAGCTGGACATCTTTCCAAAACACTTCTTTTGAGGATTTCTTCTGCACAGAAAAATGTTGATATACAGAAGAGCCAGTTCAGGGAATTAGAATCAATTCACTTCTCTTCATCATTGCTTTTCCATCTTTATATTCTAGCACCATATTTGCATATTTGCCTCAGGATAAAAGTCTTTTTCTATCCAAGTCTGGTTTGGGGTTTTGCTGCAGAATTTCAGTTAGATACACACTATTTCTGTGTGTTTTCTGTGTGCAGATGCTCACCAGAATGTGCTATATGTACTTTCTTCTTAAAGTTGTGTTAAGCTGAAATGAAAGCGTACAGTTCTGACCTGTGAGTGAAAACAGTGTAGAAATTCTAATCTTTTTCAAAGGAGCACATTAAAACCCGACCAGAAATTCTGTCACTTCACACAGGCCAGAAAAAACAACTGGTGGGCATCTTTTGGCCGTGTTCCTATGCTGCAGGTGTTGCCTGCCCTTGGTGCTCCTGGCAGCAAGACAGGCAGTTTTGTATGGGCTGTCTGCATGTCCGTGTTAGTACCTAGATAGTCTAAAACAGAGTGCTTGTGAGAAATTGCCGATTTAATGTTTCATTGGGAAGTGAAAAGTTTCACAATCTTAATTTTCCTCTTCAGTTTCTGGCTAAATACCTTTGCATTAAGGGTAGTATTTTTCATTTCTTGCACTAATGCAACGTAAGACATGGCTTCTCGTACCACCATACCAATATTTTTGTAGTTTTTTTGTTCAAGTCTTGTTATAACTTCGATGTAAAAGGAGATCTCGTACAAACCATCCTGTTGCCTGCTTTTACCCCATTCAGTCATTTGAATGCCATTAGTAGAGAACTGTTAATGGATGTGGCAACACTCCACTACAGTGGCTTTGCAAATGCTCATAAATGGCACATTTTTGTATTGAAGAATAAAGGCACCAGTTGGTTTTCTATAAGCTCTTACAGGATATTAATCCTGTCCTTTAAGGACAGGTCTGTAATTTTTACTTTTAGCAGCTTCTTGCATTATTCATAAAGGTATTTATGAAGACAAGATAAATAGGATAATTTATCTCAAAATAAAACACAATAGCTTCAGAACCCTGTGAAAAAGTAAAATTAAAATAATTCAATCTTTTCTAATGCCCCACCACATTTAAGTCACTGTGTGATAATACTAAAAGGAAAACTGTTCAGTGTCATGTAACAGCTAGCAATCTACAGTTTCAATGAGGCAGAAGTTTTGTTGTAGAAGTGTCTATTCATCAAACCAATATTGTATTCTTTTTCATGCAAAAAATATACATTCCTTATCTTTAACTTCCACTTACTAGGAGACCTATAAGCAGAAAAAGCGTGTACTAACAAGAAAGGATCACACAGGTCTCAAGCTTCCTGAATTAAAAGTGTACCTTGAAAGCTGACTCCATTGCTTCCAGAGCATTTCAGCTTTGTTTTTCACATCATGGTATTTTTCTTCAACATAAAAACACCAGAAAAATGCATCCAGCCAACCAAGGCATTAGTTACATTTAAAATACCACCTCTTCTCATCTCCTGCTCCAGCCTAAGCCTCACTTCCAGAAGACAGAAATAGCAAGAAAGGGATGGCACTGACAGCACTATGCAAAGAGTGTCCCTGCTGCAAAGGATTCATTTGACTATTTCAAATAAACCCTGAAAGCAAAGACAACTACTTTGGATCAGAAGAGATGCAAAAAATCTCTTTCTCTCTAAAAAACTCCAACAAACCCTCCCATCTGCCTACCTCTACAGTTTTACATAAACTTACATAAAGGCTGAACTTTATCCTTTATTATTAACCCTTATGTTTTTATATCATTAAATCTCTGTTTTAGCTTTGACAGTTCACTACAAGAGGGGCCTGCCTGTATTTTTAAACATATGCAATACAAAGCAGAAACACATTGCCAGCAGCCACCCTTAAAGTCTTGCAGATTTTCCCAGTCTAAGTAGGAGATGCTAAAACACTCTGACCTTGTCACAGGTTTTCAACCTAGTGTGCCTGGAATACCAAGGATACAGCTGGTAGTGCAATTCAGCTGTTAAACAAGTGGTAACTTAGAGAACACAGATAACTCCGTAATTAAGCTATATTTGAATAATGACTAGTGGCTGTTGCTCAGCCTCATGGGGCCACTTCATTCTTAAGACAACAGAGATAGTAAAAACCAGGAAGGACAGGAAAGACACCTATCTGAGAACAATCCACTGGCATTTTTAATCAGTTTTTAGTTTCACACCTTTAAGTGCGATAAAGACTTCCAAGGGATAAAGACTGCCCCCACCTCTGCCTGAAGCCAGCAGCAAGCTTTGGAATAACTGCTTAGGAAATTTTTGCTTGACATTTAGCCTCCTTTTTAATTCTGTTCATTTTAACTCATTAGGAGATTCTGGGCAAACAATTAACACCAAATAGCATATTCCTCTCTCTTCAGTAGTCATGGCTGTTTTCACAGACTGATTTTAATTGCTTTATATTTATATTCGCCTTCGCAGCTCCTTCTCGGGCAGGGATAGTTTTGCCTGTATAAATGGTACAGGCTTTGGTCCATTTTCCTATTTTGAGGACACAGTGGTGAACCATAAAATTTTAAATTTGTTAAGATAGTGAATAAAACTCACATTCATGAATAATCAAACCCACACAAACAGTTTAATAGTACTAGATGGCTTTCAGGGACGAAATGCATGCCCACCGTCCTCTATAATTAAAGAACAGCTGCAATTTGCTTTATTGTATAATTTTGGACTGGTAAAAAGATTTTCAATCATTTGAAACTTGTGCAAATTCAGAATGATGAGACCACCAAGAATAAATGGAATTAAACTGATATCAGAATAATAATACAGACTAGTTGTACCAGCACTTTTAAGATTAATTCTTCTAATATATAACATCTAATTTATTTGAATTCATTTTAGTACTTTATACACAGTCCAAGATGATGTCTTTATGATTTTAGTGCATGTCTCTCTCATACCCTCATATTCATCAATTTCCAAGCTAAATATGCAGCACACTTGGAGTATGCAACTGAAAGATCCTGGATCAGTCAAATAAATCTCACTTCACAAGACTAGAGTAGAAATAATTTTTTCTTCTTGTATTTAAAGATTACTGGGTCATGTAGGACATAAGAACTAGAATGAGACCATTCAGTGGAAAGCCTGGCAGGGTAAAGAACTATTTCATATTTAGTATTGCATTTGAGTTTTCATTGCAAACAGGATTTTAATTATCACTCCACAAGCCAGAAACATACTGTCTTCACAATTAGTGGGTTAAGTTTCAACCTGAGGAGAGATTTTCTGTCAAATTTGAGGTCAATGGTCAATACGTCTCTCAAACTGCATCATCCTGAAAACAGCAGGGATTTCCTGTTAAACACTTCCATTATTTAAACAGTTAATTATGAGCCCAGTTTTCAATCCATTCCAGCTCTTGGAACTGTAGTGCGAATCAAACATGATGTAGCTGGTTTGAAGACAGGCATAGGGAACACACAGGTCACAAGAACCTGTTTGCCAACTCCAGCAATTACTGAACTAATGACACTGAACTTCAGGACATAAGTTCAGTGCACTGCCTGCTAACACCTCGTACCTCCAGTATCCCACAATTCTCCAGTAATGTCCTTTCTTACTCTTTTTGACATTATGCTGTTCCTAAACATACTGGAGTACTTTGTCAGGACTCCAAATTTAGTATTTTTCTACCTATTTAGAAACAGCGTGTGGTCTTCATGCTACAGTTACCCATGTAAATCAATCTGGTAGAATTTCTGCAGAGAAACTGAACAGCATACCACTAGTAAACCATACAACACCATGATTTAATTTATATAATATATAATAATACATATTTATTGGTAGAGAGATATAATGTGCAATTAACAGGTGAGATAAATAAGGCAGAGAGAGATACAAAGAACTTTCCAAAGTTGTCCAAAGCCAAACTGTGAGAAACTTCTCAATTTTGTAATTCCAGTCCACTGCCCTGCCATTTAGGTCACCATTCTCTGTTCCCTATGAAAATAGTCTCAAGCAACAAGGTAGAGGCAAGGCCAACCTTCGCTACTTTCATGATTCATGAACATGAGCTTTATTTTTAAAGAACATTCAGTATCTTCATCCATGACTGCTAATTCAATTAAATTGTGATACTGGAGTTGTATCTGCATATATTATATATAAGCAACTATTCAGAGTATTAGATATGCATACTAGAATAAAATGAAAACCAAGATCAACAGGAGAGGTTTCTTTTGTCAATGGACTTTAATCAATGGAGGCCTCAGCACACAGAGGTATTCTTCCACACAGCCAGGAGTATAGATATTTTTAAAAGGAAAGTTCAAACTAAAGCAAACTACTTTTACATAAACAGCTGCTTTAAGCCTATTGAAAGCATAACTGCTGTAAATTCAGATACATTGAATTTACATACTAAAAACTTACTACAGATTGCACAATTACATTACAGAAAATCTGCATGGCAAAATACATTAAGTATCTCATAAAAAGACTAATATATCAATGATAATAAAAATACTTTTATCAAGCGACGTTGGCATCCTGCAATGAAAGAGTTGTACATTCTTTGCCAAGATCACAAAATTTAAGATCACCTAATATTAGGTGATTAGGGGACAGATATTAAGACAAAATAGCTTCTGGGTGCCAACCAGCTGGCACAAAAGGAACTGGGGGTCCCGGTGGACACCAAGTTGAACATGAACCAGAAACATGATTCTGCTGAAGGTGGATGGCGCCTTCAGCTGCATTAAATAAAGTATTGCCAGCAGGGTGAGGGAGGTGATCCTTCCCACTGCTCAGCTGGTGAGGCCACACCTGAAGTGCTGGACCCAGTTCTGACCTCCCCAGCACAAGAAAGAAATGTAACAGCAGTGCAGAGACCAGCCTTGGGACAGGAGAATGAGTGAGGGCTGGAACATCTCACAGGAGGAAAGGCTGAGAGTGCTGGGCCTGTTTAGCCTGGAGAGGAGAAGGCTCAGAGGGGATCCCACAAACACAAAAATACCCAAGGGGATGGAGCCAGGCTCTTCCCAGCAGTGCCCAGAGACAGGACCAGGGCCCATGGGCACAAGCTGAAACACAGCAGGGCCCATCTGAACATCAGAAAACGCTCTGGCAGTGTGAGGCTGCCCAGGGAAGCTGTGGAATCTCCATCCTCAGAGATACTCAAAAGCCATGTGGACGTGGTCCTGGGCAACTGGCTCCAGATGGCCATACCTGAGCAGTGGGGTCGGACAAGGTGACTCCCAGAGGTCCCTTTCAACCATTCAGCCATTCTGCCAGTCTCTGATTCTGCCTCAGAAGGAATGCTCACTTGAATGAAAACAGATGAACTACACAGGCTGCAGGTTGTTTTATCAGAACTACATAAGACGAATGAAATCTCTCATAAAAGAGGACACTGACAAACTCTCCCCAACTTACCAACTGTCTGCAATCCAGCGCACTGCACAAAAGGAATCATTCAGGTTGCACTGGCTCTGTATAAAAGCTTAATGGATGAGCCTCAGCATTATTACCCAGTGCCATTAAACTTCAGCACAATCTCCAGGTACAATGCATAAAGCAATATATCACTCCATCTAGCACTTGAAATGCTAAGTTTCAACATCAAAGAGTGATAGAAATAGCCTATTATCTTATCTAGAACATCCCATGACAGAGAATAGATGTTCTCTTCCATAAATTCTTTGGTGACTTGCCTCAACCAATTTTAGAACAACTTTCATTGAGAAGATTATATTGCAGCCCAATAGTCCACAGTGTTAGAAAGTTCTTTTGATTATTTTGAGCCTTTCTATAAATGAGTGTATCAAAACAGCACTTGTCAAAACAATTTCACTGCTAAGAGGAGACAGCAACTGATGAGAAAATAATAAAGAGCACATTTTCTTCACTGTGGCTGGGGTGGATAAGTGTCACTCATTCTCCTTAAAATTCCCATGTATACCATTGTGCCAAAGGGCACAAGAAGCAAATCCAAATTACAGGTTTAGATTGTAATAGTGTGCACACCCTATAGCACCCCTGAGAATTTAATAATAATGAGAAATATTCTCAATCAGTTTTTTTTTTTTATCTTGAACTGATTAACAGCTTCAGAAAAGCATTTTCATTCATACAGTCATAAATTCTCCCAAGAAAGCAAATCCCCAAACAAGCAGTATAAAATGAGCTCTTGAAATCATAAGCAGAATAATGTAAAGCCCTCTGCATCCTTAATTAGGGATGAAAATGGTTCAGGAAAGGCTGATCAATAAAGCGCAAATGATAAAACTGCATACTTTTGGAGAATGTGTGAACACAGTTTCATAAAATGATGAAACCTGTGGTGGGTCTTCCACACAGCACACTGAATTGCAACTGCTCTCATCAAGGGAAGATCCCCAGCCACCTTGGAACATGTATATTTATTTCTGATAGTCAGAAGGGTGCACAAAAAGACCCTATAATAGATACCAAATAACAGAAGCCTGGAAGGGCTGCTCAAGAGAAATCAAGACTCATGCACAACTTTGCCTATCTCCTTGTGCCCATCATGCAAGTAAAAGACATTCTCTATTTTGGTCTGCTTGAACTTTCTCCAGCCCCAGCACCTTCCATGTGCTACCCACCACCCCCTCCACCAGTGCAGTTAAATTTACCCAAGTCCTCAGCTCTGTCACACCATGTGTAGTCATAAAAAGCACTCTGATGTCGTGATTTCCCACGCACAATGCAGGAAGATTGAGAAACAGGAAAAAAGTGTGCTTTCCCAGTTAAACCTGGACAGTGCCACATTTCACTTCACTACACAATCAGAGCCAACATGTGGCAAAAAAAATCTACAAAAATTTTCTGAACCAACACAACATATCCAGTGACACCTTCAGAATGAAGGTGAGGATTCATCCCAGATGTTCAACTGCCCTGTGCATCCTCAGGAGTCAATGAGCTGTACAGACTTTAAAATACCAACTGCTTCTGTTTTCTTCTGTTTTCTTCAGCGCCTCAAATCAGAATTTGTTCCAGTGTTAAACTTATTTGTTCTATATAATACATTTAAAAATTGTAAACATTTATATGTACTTTCAATCAAGCTAGAAAGATTTCCCCCCAAAAGCCTCAAAATTCCAAGCCTTAAAACCCTTCTTAAAGTGAACTTCCTATTTCACATGCACTTCTAAACCTAATTAAGAAAAGTAAAGATACCAGTATGCCTGTAAAAGCACAAGGTTCCATCCAGTGTTTCTTCCAGGTGAAAAACTCAAGTCATTACTGTTACCCTTTTTTTTTAAATAGTGCAATGAATATTTCCAAATAAATAAGAAGTGCCTTTTTCCTTAGCATAAAATGGTGCTTTTTGAAAGCATATACTTTCTCTTTCAATGTTAATTACAGATTGAATTTTTAAATTCACTAAAACATTAGTTGTGACTTTGATCAGACCCTAGTTTCCCCAGCCTGGGTACTGCTTCAGACATCAATAATTCTAATTAAACCAACTCTGAGATATGACCACATCTAAGCAATTAAAAATGTGCAACTGAAATAGTAGAAAATCTTAAAAGGAAAGCCAGTGGATTCATA
>WAAG01061394.1:0-16749 GCA_013390105.1 Tichodroma muraria
GAGCAGCAGACAGCCTACAACACCCTAATGGAGGTCTCTGCTTCCATGCTCTTCCGAGTCCAGCACCACTACAACTCCCACTACGAGAAGTTTGGAGACTTCGTCTGGCGCAGTGAGGATGAGCTGGGGCCCAGGTACCTGTCCCTTCCCTGTGTCCTGCCCTGCCCCATGCCCAGAGCACCCCTCTGCTTGGCCACTGGGGATGTGACCCTCCCGCCTTCTCCTTGTAGCTAAGAGAGGTCCCCTTTTGGTGTTCACCAAGCTGTCCTGCATCCCCTTGGACTACCAGGTCCTGCTCAGTCCTTGGATGAATGCTGGTGGGAAACCTGGCTGCTGGGTGGTCTTTGCATGAATGTTTGTATCACCCAGCCTGAACCAAGTGGGTGATGCTTTGAATGAGCTGGGGGCTTGGGAACACTGAGGAGTGGGAGGCAAAGGGTGTAATATGGGCCTGGAAAAGTTTTTCCTTCTCCCTCTGTTCCTATCTGCTTGTTGGATGTGGCTGAGGATCTCTCCACAGTACGAGGATGACAGCTCACAACTGTTTATACCCCTTCTGGACATAGATCCAAGCTGGCCTGGGGCTTGTCCTCCTCCAGAGATGACCTTGGTCATAGTTCCTTTGGTAGTTCATTGGCCTCTGGCACAGAGCCATTCTCATCCTTCCCCCTGCCTTCCCTCTGATGACACTGCAGTCTTGTTTGTCCTTTGCAATTGTTCCTTTTTCTCTGAATCCTTGGGAACCATCAGCTTCTTCTTACACATCTTTATTTCCCCCGTTACTTGAGATCCAACCCACTGAAGGATGTTGTCTAACCCGATACCTGCATCAAGCTGTGGGACAGCAGGGTGACATTTAAACTGCCAGTTCCAGGACCCAGCTACATCTGGAGCCCATGGTCAATTTGGCTGCTGTCTCTTGTCCTCACTGAAGCCAGGGGAGCTCCTCACAGCACTCCTCTGCCCTATTCTGTACTTGAGAAATACATGACTTGCAGCCAAGGGGATGAATCTACAAAAGCCAAGGCAGCCAGTGCCAGGCTCGTGACAAGAGCGAAGCTCTGCCATCCCGCCTGGCTTCTCAGGGAGCTTGGACAGAAGCAGAGGCACTGACATAGCAGGAGTCAACGAGGATTTTTTATTTTGCCAAGGGAGGCCATCTCCTAACAGGATTTTAATTGACAGACTGTTCTCCTTCCCAGGGGGACGTGCATTTTTGTACCTTGAAATGTTTATCAGATGAGCCTTGGCTTCACAGTAAATGTTCGCTCATAAAACAGAGCGACAAGAGGGGAGTCGATTGCCTCTGTGTAATAAATACATCACACTGAGGTCCTCGTGAGCCCAGTTTCCATGAAAGCCACAGGTTACTGCAAACAGCTGCTGGCAAGAAGACACACTGACAGCCAGATGTCCCAACCAGATCGTTTACATTAAGGAGACATTAAAAATTTAGCTCATAGGTGGCCCTAAACCAGGACTTTCCGTAGTCAGCAGCATCTCAACACCTGGCTTGCCTCATCCTGCTCATCTCCTCTAGCAACAACAGCCCCTTTCCTGCTCCCCCCATTCCTCTCACAGACACTGAGTGAATCTCTCACAGTTAATTTGTTCCAACAAGACAGAAGAATCTGTCTAAATCAGTGAACTTTAATGCTACTGTGCATCTAGACCTCTGGATCCCTGCAGCCAGCATGCTTCCTAACACAGCCATGGGGAGATTCCACTACTATTTTCTCTTACCGTGTTTTCAGGACGATTCTTACGACCACTGTAAGCAGGATATGGCTTTTAGGAGGAGGCAGAACAAATAATTAAGTTAAAATCTTCTTTCCATGCCGTTATTTGTGGCTACCAGCAACACTGGGGTCAGTACGTGGCATCAGCCCAGAGCTCACAACCTGTCCCCTGCTCCAGCTGGTCACCCAGGCAGGGAGCTGGGCTGGCCAAGGGACATGAAATGCATCTCCAGAGCAGCTGACTTCTGGTACATGGGGAATGCAATGTTCTGATGGGAGGCTGTGATAAGAAGCCATCAAGTCCTGGACTCACTGTCCTCACACACAAGGGTCTGGAAGACCCAGGTCAGTTCTCAGTAGAGTGGAAAATCTGAATTTATGACAAAACCAGCTCATATGGACACAGCAGCCAGGCAGCCACCTTCTCCCTGCAGTCTCAGGAATCTCATCCTTCCTTCCAGCCCAGGTTTTATTTTCTAATGGCTCCTTCATGCCGCTTCGCTCTCTTTTAGTACCTCCCTCTGAGGTAAGGCAGGGCAGGGTTTGGCTGGTTCTGGATCTATTTTCATCCCATATCAGCCCTCAAGGTGAGTGTTAGCTGTCCCCTGTGCAGCTGGAGGGGACTAATGTCCCAGCAGGAGCACCCCTGGCACTGGGCAGAACAGGAAGCTCTTAGTCTCGGGCAAGTCCCTGCAGATCTGGGGCTGGCAGCAGGGACATCAGTGCCCTGTCCCTTGTGCAGTGGGAGCACTGGTTCATGCAGGAGCCCTTGGAAAGTGCCCAGGCAGCAGACACCCATCCCCTCCCTTTTCCTCTTTCCCACCATGCCACGAGACACCACAGAGGGAAGTGGCTGCTTAAAGCTGTCACTATTTTTAAATCCCCCTCTTCATCATTTGTGACTGTGCTGTGACCTCCTAAATCCACCACCTAGGTGGAGTCCAAAGTCCCTGGCTCCTGTGGTGGGCATTGTGGTGGGAGAGAGAGCACTGCTGGCCCACACCAACATAGGGGCATCGCCATCAGGTCTGTGGGGTGAGGGGGATGGAGGTCACTGCATCCCCTTGGGGACTGAGAGCTTGGGGTCTGGCCACAGGCAGCCAGGAGTGACTCCCCTCTTGGTCCCCTGCCGTCCCTTCCCAATTCCTGCCCTTTAATAAGGCAATAAATTGCAATTTCTGGCAGGGATGAGGTTGGTCAGCATTTAGGAAGATTTCATTTCCAGTATTTGAAAAGGTGGTCGTTCTGACCCAACAGCCCTCCGTAGGGAGCACTTGGGTAATACCCAGGGCTTGATTTACGGTGTTAAATTGGCAGCCCAAGAACTGCTCCTGTAATTTATTACCCAGTCTTCACCAGAAAGCCTCTCTCTCTCTCACCCCTCCCCTCACCCACTCTGTCTCTCTTCCTCCTTATTTTTTTTTAAGAGGGAACAGCTGACAGCCGAAAGCTAAATCTAACATTTACACATGACTTCATTACCCTGCTAAAATAAATGACTCAAAGCGGTGAAACCCATCAGAACTGGAGCTTTGGCACTGGACATCAAAAGTGAGGGGCCTGATTCCCTCTCCCCCGTCACCCTGTCTGCTCAGTGACCACAGTGCAGTGTGCTTTCAGTATCTCACAGGGCCAACCCATCAAGTGCCACATCCCATCCTTAAACACAGGTTTTTCCTGGGACTGGCTGCACAGAGTGAGCTGTGGATGGAGCAGGTGTGTGGAGACAGCTCCTGGAGAATCACAGCCTCTGGCACAGCAGGCATCAGCAGGTTGGCGTGGTTTGACCCCTGAATTTCATGGCATCCTTGAAGAGCTTCTCACACGTAGGAATATTTGCCTGGATAAGAGGGCTGAGTATATATCAGGAAGCAAGGATAACATGGTGAGTTCTAGCAATATCCAGGAGATCATTAAAGTGCACTGGAGCAAGTAATGAAAATGGGAAGGTAGAGAAGGCCGAGGGAAATGGAGGCAAAGGGAGATTGTGTGAGAGAAAAGTGAGAGATGGGTGAGGAAAACTGTGGAGGGTAGGATAGGGGAAGTGGTGAGAAGGGAGTAGAGGAAGGGCAGAGTGTGGCTAGCAGGCAGTCACTGGCCAGCTGAGACATCCACCCCTTGTGTTGTTGGTTATCCACCACAGGGGTTTGCCTCAAGGGCTGGTCATGGCCACTCCTCATTGCTCCCCTCTTGCTGTGGCTGGGAGAGGCCTTGTGGTTACTGGAATAGTAACCAGTTTGGGGGGAAAATCCAATGATTGCTAGTTTGGCCTTTGAATAAACAACTTCCCCATGTTGGCACAGTGTTCAGGTCCATGGACACCAGCACACACACAAGCTAAAGGGCTGGGGAAGGGCCAGTACCCCATTTTGGCAGTAGAGCTGCTTTACAAAAAATCAGGGTGATTGTGGAGTTGTGGCCATAGAGAGATGAGAGTTCTCCTCTGTGAGGGTGTTCTGGCTGAGTGATCTCCTCCTCAGCGTGGTCAGCTGACATAAAAGTCCATCCCATGGGGTAATGTGGGTCCTGCACTTGTTCAGCCTTCCCTGAAAGGGAGAACCAGTGCAGATGTTCAGAAACAATCTCCCAGCATGAGGATGGGGAGCACTGGAAGTATCACCAGCTCTTGACTCTAGGAACAGGTCAGAAGAAATTCATCCAGGCAGGTCAATCCCAGCAGGAAGTGCCACAGGTGATGTTTTTTGGTCCCTTCCAGCTGCAGTGACCATGACTTGTTGAAATTTGGCAACTGTAGTGGCAATCACTACGGAGTTTGGTTTGCTGCTGAGCTGAGCTTGAATCAATCAGTCTTCACCGAAAGCACCTAATGCTATCATGGAATTTGTAACTCCAAGAGGCACACATCCAGCAGCACAGGACCTGTTCCTGGCAGTGTGTCAGCTCTTGGTGTGTGGTGGGAGCACCAGATGCTGTAGAAGGTCAGGTGGCTGTACAGAGAGTAACGTGAGCAGAGGTGTTGTATCAGAGCTGGGCACAGCTCAGCCCATGGCGTCATTGTTTTAGATGTGAGTGTGGCTAACTAGGCTCAAATTGCCCAGTCTGGCTTGTGTCTTTGTGGATTAAATCCATACATGGATATCCTGGAGTGTTGTCTGAGAAGGGCCAACTTCCTTTGTTCTTCCTTTGCCCTCAAAGCTGACCCAGAGCACATCACCCTGGGGAGGAGTGGGACAGTTTTCCATGTGCATCCCTGGAGGAGCAGTGGTTTCCTACAGCCTTTCATCCAGAGTCCCCACTCTGGAGGGAGAGGTCTGAGCTGGCTGGGGGTGCCAGGATGCCCTCTCGCCTCCTGCCGCCATCTCTGCCCTCTGCTCTGGCACTGAGGTGACCCTGACCAGCCCTCCCCTGGTGTCCCATCCCGGACATCAGGCTCCCAATGCTCCCCCCGGGCTGGGAGCTCACAGCCCGAGCTGCAGCACCACTCAGCTTTCATAATCAAATAATCCCCATGTTTATGCCTTGCTGACTGACAGTGCTGCCCCTGACATATCATTATCGGAATTTTACATTCCTGCAGGAGCTGAGAAATCCCCAACTCCTGAATTCAGAGCTTTCCTGCGGCACCAGAGGGAGAGGAAATAATCTGTGATCTTGAAACTTTCAGACCACTGAAGTAAACCCTCTTCCCTCCCTTTGTTTGATTTAGCACTTTGCAGACTCCCACAAGGGGATTCTTGGTTTCTTACGGGTTTATTTTGTTTTGTCTTAATGTGTTGTGCTTTTTTTTCCTCACTCTTCTAGTGTCAGTCCTTTTGGGCTGTTTACCTCCTGCAGACTTGGAAGATCAGGAAAGGGTGGGCTGCGCTCATCAGTCAGGGGCAGAAAGGTGCTGGGGGTCTCACCAGGGTTCCAGGTGGGGCCAGCACATGTGCTGGTGCTGGTGGTGGTGACAATCTAGCTGGGGCAGACTGCCCCCAGGGCACACAAGCTGCTCCAGTGGGTCAGACCTGAGGTCTTGGTGCTGTGAAATTGTAGATATACCCAGAACCTTGGGGAAATCAGAGCTCCTCTCCACTTGGAACAGGAAATGTCTTAGGCAATGCGTCTTGTCCATTCTTGCCACAAGACAGAGCTGGTGGCCGAACAAAGAAGTCCTGACTCCTGGCTCCTCTGTGCCTTGCCCGCACTGCTCTGTTCCCATCTCTGCCCCCTCCAGGAAGGCTCACCTGATCCTGAGGAGGCTGGAGAAGGTCAGCAGCCACTGCTCGACGCTGCTGCGCAGTGCCTACATCCAGAGCCGCACCGAGACCATGCCCTACCTGTTCTGCCGCAGCGAGGAGGTCCGGCCGCCCGGCATGGTCTGGTACAGCATCCTAAAGGACACCAAAGTCACCTGCGAGGAGAAGATGGTCTCCATGCTGCGCAACACCTACGGGGAGTCCAAGGGGCGGTGAGGGAAGGAGCGGGNTTACCTAATTTGACTCAGCATAAAAGCCTCTCCTTTTTAATCTTTTCTTACTGAATTTCCTGGACTACACGCTCCAAAACCCTGGGAGGAAGAGATACCCACTCGAAGCCAGGGCCAGGCAGAGGGGAGCTGCTGAGCGTAGGGAGATCCCTTCCCTGCCCTGCCTGCCCTGCCTGCCCTGCCTGCCCTGCCACCGGGCAGCAGCTCTGGGGCGAGGGGCCCCGTGCCGTGGTGGCCGAGGACGCCAGGAGGAGGTGGCGCGGGTGGCCGGTGACACCNTGTTCTGCCGCAGCGAGGAGGTCCGGCCGCCCGGCATGGTCTGGTACAGCATCCTAAAGGACACCAAAGTCACCTGCGAGGAGAAGATGGTCTCCATGCTGCGCAACACCTACGGGGAGTCCAAGGGGCGGTGAGGGAAGGAGCGGGCCTGGAGCTGTGGGAGGCAAAGGGACTCCGAGGAGTCAAGGACTCGTGATGTGCTGAGTGGCTGGTGGGGTTTGGGGTCGGGTGATGTTCGGAGGGGGTGGAAGGGGACAGCGAGGCCAAACAGGACTTTCTCACACAGACGGCAGAGAAACAAGAATGAGCAAGTTGGACTTTAATTTCTTTTCCTTTTTTTTTTTTTTTTTTATTTTTTCAAAGGGGAAAAAAAANTTTTTCAAGAGTGAGAAAAAAGAAAAAAAAGAGAAAAAAAAAAAGAAATTACCTAATTTGACTCAGCATAAAAGCCTCTCCTTTTTAATCTTTTCTTACTGAATTTCCTGGACTACACGCTCCAAAACCCTGGGAGGAAGAGATACCCACTCGAAGCCAGGGCCAGGCAGAGGGGAGCTGCTGAGCGTAGGGAGATCCCTTCCCTGCCCTGCCTGCCCTGCCTGCCCTGCCTGCCCTGCCACCGGGCAGCAGCTCTGGGGCGAGGGGCCCCGTGCCGTGGTGGCCGAGGACGCCAGGAGGAGGTGGCGCGGGTGGCCGGTGACACCGCGCTGCCAGCGAGGGTCCCGGGGCGGGGAGCAGGCGGGTGCCCGGGACGCTGCAGGCAAGCTGGGCTTTCGTACCGCTCCGAGAGGACGGCGTGGCTCCGTGTGCAGCCTTCGTTCGCAAGGCTCCCGGCAGCTTGTTCTGTGCATTAAAGATTCGTATTAAGTCCATCTCGGCTGCCTCCCTGGTGTTTCTTCCTGACGCGGTCTCACCTCTGCTCTGGATGCCTGTGGGGTGTCAGTTCTGGGTCGTGGCTGAGATGGAGCCCAAGATGGATGCATAGAAAGGAGGGAAAAGTGCAGCCTTTCACACAGGGTGCTCCCCTCCTCAACACCCAGCGTAGCCACTGGTCCCAGTGGGAGCTGGAAGCGTGTGGGAAAGCCCAAGAAGAAAGCCAGGGGCTAAAAGGACATGGAGAATCTGGTTTCTTTTACTGTCAGATGTGGGTTAGGCTGGCCCGGGCTCCCTGTGGGTAATGGATTTCTCAGCCTGGTAGCCAAACCAAAAAGTGTGGGAGGGTGAGAGGGGAAAAAATACAAAAATCTGATCAGCTCAAAGCTATTTCTTTTTTCCTTTTAAAGCAGAACAACAAACCTGGAGAGGAAAGAGAGAAGAGTGTGGGTTGAATGGATCAGTTTAGTCAGCCCAAAGCAAACAGTTTTGTTTAGTTTTTCAGGTTAGTTAACCCTTTAACATCAAATCAAACAAACAGAAGGTGAGTTTCAAAGCAAAAATGTTTTGAAACCAAACAATGGTAGAGGATTTGATGTGGAGAAGGTTCAGCCAAAGACTCTTTTCTTCTTGAGCTAAACCTATTTGCCTAATTTGCACCCACCCAAATAATTCTAATTGTTCCTTCTGAACTGCTTTTTTTTCCCCCCTCTTTGATTATGTCTCTTCATTTGAGCTACATTCACGTGCTTTGGGAAAGACTCCAGCACCTGGTCGAAGTCCTGCTGAAGTTCACAGAAAATTTTGCTGTGACATTGCAGCCTGTAAGACAAGCTCCAAAGCATTGCAGGTTGACTGAGATCTTAATTTTTAAGCTAAATCCCTTTTTCTGATGGAGAGAGAGAAAAGGATAACGCTGAGGGCTCTGGGCTATGGCCTGCGTGTCACTGAGGGTCTTACCACACTGAAAACAAAGACCAAGGGGGGACCATGACACCACCATGTGTTAAAACCTGAGTGCCCAGCACTGCTGCTGCCTCTTCACTATCCCTTTGCCCTTTGGGGGTGACTGGTGGCCTTGGAGTTTGGTTGTGGGGATGAAGGAGATGATCATGATTTGTTGCAGTCAAATGAAGACTTTGCATTTGGCTGGTTGGAGCTGCAACAACACACAGCAAAAGCCATGAAATGCCGATGTGGTGGTGCCTGGCCAGTGCCCAGACTGGCATCAGGCCGAGCTGCCCATTTCATGTGCTGCCAGGACACAGTGTGTGCACTTCAGGGGCATGAAAACCCCCAAAATCTCTCTTTGGAGCCACTGATGCAGAGTGACTGGGACTGATGTGCAGTTTTGAGTGCCACTGTATAAGAAAGATTGAAAGCCATTGGAGAAAGTCCAAAGCAGAGGCACAAAGATGGTAAGAAGGGCGGAAGCCATACGAGGAGAGGCTGAGGTCACTTTGTTCAGCCTAGAGAAGAGGAGACTGAGGGGAAACGACAGCACATTTTGCAGCTTCCTCACAAGGACCAGTGGAGGTGTAGGCACTGATCTCTCCTCTCTGGTGACCAGTGACAGTCCCTGAGGGAATGGCATGGATATTCGTCAGGGGAGGTTTAGGCTGGGATCAGGGCGAGGCTCTTCCCCCCGAGGGTGCTGGCACTGCCCAGGCTCCCCAGGGAATGGGCACAGCCCGGAGGCTGCCAGAGGTGCCCAGGGTGGGGTTGTTGGGGTGCAGGGCCGGGAGTTGGGCTCTGGTCCTCTTGGGTCCCTTCCCACTCAGGATATTCCACGATTCTGTGGCTCTGTGATCATCCCCTCCTGGCATCTGCAGAGCAGGCAGTGCCTCCGCTGCCTGCAGGACGGGTTCCCCCGGCCTCGGCAGGGCACAGCACAGGCCAAGGCTGCCAGGAGCGGCAGCAGCCGCAGGGAGCTTGGCTGGTCCATCCTGTCCCTGCTGCTCACCGGGTGCAGCTCCAGGTTCTTTGAAGCTGTCTTGTTTTCTCAAGGCTCTGGCCCACAGCTGTGCCGTTCCCTGTACTTTATAAACACAGGGGTTTATTTTGTTTTTGTTTGCTTGGCTTGGGGATGATTCATCTCTCTTGGAAGCCTCGTGCAGCGCGTGGCGATGGGGAGCAGCTCTGTGGTCTCACTGCAGACGAGAGCCAGTGTTCACCAACCTGAGGGACAAATTGCCTGTGTTTTCTGTAAGTGACTGGGCTGGAGGTGTGACAGGGATAATGCTGCCCCTGGGATTCGTCTCCATTGTGAGTGTGGTGCTAGGTGTTGGGAGATGCCAGCCAAAATGCAAGGCAGCTGCTGGCTGGCTGCCCTTCAGCATGTTTTTCTCCACTCTGACACTGAGAGCTCCCCCACAGAGGTGTTTTTTGCACCTGCGATGCCCATCCCTCACAGAGCTCCAGGGAAAGGACAGAGGTGCAGCACGGGGATGTTTTGTTGCAGTTGGTGAAGGAAAGGAGACCTTCAGCTCAAGTAGCCGTGACTGGGAGCATAGCAGGAGCAGCACAGGGATAGGCTGGTTGTCCTCTGGATCCACAGTGCAGCTGTGTCCATGGCAGAGGCTTAGTTTGCTTATTCTGGAAGGCTGCTGAGGAGCTTTGCTTTGCATCTGTGGTGAGACTGGCTGCTCGTATGGGTACATGTACAGAGTGAGTTGTGTGTGAGCCTGTGTTAATATGTACAGAGCAGGTGGAAGAGTCTAGACTCTGGGCTGCAGAGTTTGATGGTCGTTAACCTGTCGTGAAGCACACCTAGCTCCCAGATCAAAGCCATTAGAGCCTCTGGCTGGTGATGCTACCCAGCACAGCACACCCAAGCCAAACAAACGGAAGAATTCGTTGAGGCTACACATCCTCCGGTACACAGCTGAAAGGAAGGGTCTGTATTTTCTCCCTGGAAACTTTGGAGAATGTAACCCTCTGGCTTTCAAGATAAACAGTTGTAGTCATAGCCCAGTAATGCTGGCAGATGGACCTGTGCTCTATAGTGCACACACACACACACACACACCCCCCTGCCACTGCTCTGACTCCCTCAGGGAAAAGGGATCCCAACTCCGAAGCAAATTGCTGCTGCCCCAGGAGCTGGTTCCTTTTGCCAGCCAATATCCTGACTTTTGCTGTGCTGGGCTTTGGCAAACCAGGGATGATGCTGCCCTGGGTGGGAGAGCACCAAGGGGTGGATTAAACATGAAAAGCAAGTAGGGAGAGGGGCAAAAAGATGCCATCCTCCATGTTCAATAGATAAACTACCCACATCCATTTGAAAAGCTGTAATTATTTCCCGAATGACATTGCTGGGAAGGGTAACTTGGCTTCAATGGTTCCTGGATGGAGTGATCAGCTTTAGGATGAGTTAAGGTCAAAAGGAGAAACCTTCTCCACGTGTCTTTGCAGGCAGTGTACGTGCAGGTAACAGCACTGATAGAGAAGCCATGGGTGCATCCTGCCCAGCCTGGCTCTACTTCCCCCACCCATGCGCCCCAGCACCCCATAAACTCCAGCTCAGCACGGGGAGAGGGTTTCCCTGCAGAGAAGCCTTTAACAAGCATTCACTGCCTCTTCCAGCATCCTGTGAGAGTCCCACCAGGCACATGCCCTTCTTCTGCCACCCAAATCTGCCACTTGTCTGGCAGCTCAGAGCTGGTGACAGCTGCAGGTCCCCTCCCAGGGCTGCGTGGGGCTGCTCCCTCCGGAGGAGCCTGAACAATCCCCATTGTCCCCACGGCCATTGTTCCCCCCGCCCTGGTCCTGCAGGCTGCAGCTGGCACGGCGCACAGAGGGGCCGATTGTTTGGGTTCTGTGCTGCTGCTGACACAACTTTGGGACAGCTTCTTCCCACGGCAGAGGCCTCTGGAGTCAAGTGCTGCATTTGCTCCTTTATTTATTGGTTGGATTTCTGCTTTTCCTCTTTTTCTTTTTCTTTTTCTTTTNTTTTCTTTTCTTTTCTTTTCTTTTCTTTTCTTTTCTTTTCTTTTCTTTTCTTTTCTTTTCTTTTCTTTTCTTTTCTTTTCTTTTCTTTTCTTTTCTTTTCTTTTCTTTTCTTTTCTTTTCTTTTCTTTTCTTTTCTTCTTTTTTCCATTTTTCTTCTTTCCTTTTTTAAAAAAAAATTTCCTTGGTTGGATAGGACTCTGCTGAGGCTGGGGAAGAAGACAAGGGAGTGCCAGTGGCTGTGCTGTGTTTGGCAGCCCAGGTCCTCACCATCCCGTGGGGCTCCTCGGGGGACAAAGCCTTGCAGTGGCACTAATGCTTAGCCATGGCAGTGGCCTGTGGTGCCACAGATGACTCAGTAGCCTGCAATCTCTTGCCTTGTTGCCCTGGGAGGGTGTAAATCACACATTGTACCTGCTGGGCCAGGAGCAGGATTAGCTGTCCAGAAGCTGAGCATCACGGCATGAATTGATGTGTGCACTGTGAGACACAAAGGAAAAGGTTTCTGGTTTCTTTTCCTAAGCACACGTGTCCTGACTGCCTCCCTGAGTGTTGGTGGTCATGATGTTAAACCAGGTCCGTGGCTCACAGTGCCACCATGGTGGGGTGACATGCCCTGGGCAGCTCTGGCCTTGCCAGTGCCCCTCACAGCACTGGGCTGGGGCTGGGGGGCACAAAAATCTGCCAACAGGCTCTTGGTCCTGGGCACCAGCAGCTGCCAGGGCTGCAGGGATTGGTTTGAACCACTACGATGTGCCTCAGCTTGGGCATTTCCTATTGTGCTGTGAGGGTTGGGAGGCTTGAAGTGCTTGGGCGGAAAATTTGAGCATTGCAGTAGTAATAAAGTGTGCAATAAAAAGAATTCCCTTTCCTTTCCCTTCCCTGCACCTGCCCACCCTCCCATCTCTGCGAGCCTGTTTAGCAGACACTGTGGCATGGAGCCTTATGGAAACACAGCAGCACCAGGGCTTGGGAAAACCCTAATAACATATTAGGGTGACGTTTGGATAAGAACAGGTCTGCGTTACAAGGTGAGTGCCCAAAGACAGAGGTGGGTTTTGACATTCAGTCAGAACCATCCTCATATCTCAACTCCTTCATCAAAAAGGCCAATGGACTTGAAGCGTAAGTTGGTTCATCCCTGTGGGCTGGATGAGGATAAAGGGGAGCAGCCGCAATCTTAGGTATGGGGCTCCTAGGTTTCTTTAAAAAAACCCATATGACTGGGGAAGTGATTTATAAATAAAAAAACCCTGGCAGATAGCACCCCAAAAGCAGGGCAGGGAGGGTGGCTACAAGGGATGATGTTGCTCTTTGGATTAGCTCTTTATTCATCATAAGCAAAAAGATCAAAAAGTTGTGAGTAACCTTTTATCTGAAAAAAATAAATAAATCATAGAAGTTGTTTTTAACCACTAACAATCCTCCCCAGGCCCAAGAGAAGTCAGCCAAAAGATTGTCAAGACCTTTAAAACTATTTTGACATAGTATTGCCTCACTTGTACTTTAAGAAAAAATGAAGACCCTGGCCCTTTGGCTGCATTTTATTGGAGAACTTAGGCCAGTTGTTGACTTGAATGATGTAGGCAGCTGTTATTCCAATTCAGGGCAGAGGGAAAAATCTGGGGCCATCACAGTGTTGTAGTAGTTAATGTAGTAGCAAAGAGCAGAATTCCGGCCTCAGAACCACTCTCTTTTCTCCACCTTCCAGGTGTGTGTGCCTTAGAAACAGAAAAACTGAGGAGGTGGAATGAACAAGTCCAGGAAAAGGGAGTGCTGGACCAGAAAGGGTTTGCTGGGTTTGTGTGTCTACGTGTGTGTGAGCAAGTGAATCCATGGGCACACATCTGCCAGCCTGAACATTCATTTGATTTTCAGATGTCTTTGTTTACATGGAAAGGAGGTTTTTTTCATACTTGTGAGTGGTTTTCTTTATATTCCAGTCCTCCTATGGAAGTTTTTTAAGCCTCTGTGTCTTTTTGGCATGAATTTTTTTCTGCGGCTAACAGCTTCATTTTCCCTTTACAGGATGATTTTTAAGGTCCCTTCCAACCCAAGCCATTCTGTCATTCTGTGATTGCCACAGTCACCAATGCCATGCCTGGTGACAGAAGCTGTGACTTTGAGCCAGGAGAGGATTTTGCCATATGAATTCAGAGCAATTTCCCCAGCTTTCTTTAGCGATTGATCTCCAGACAAGCCACGCAACCTGGACATAGGAACTGTTGTTCTGACTGTGCATTCCAATTGATCCTGGGGCAGTTGTGCACATGCAGGAGGAGTGGAGCTGAGCAGAGCCCAGCAGGAGCGAGCTGCCTGCTGTTCCCTGCCTTCATGGCTGCTCCCACCTTCAGGTCTTTATTAATTCCTAATAGAAAGTTCAACACGCAGCCAATTGATTTGTGCATTGCTATGGACACAACCCCTTTAATGCCTCGTTCCTGGTCCCTTTTATCTGCAGCGTGTGCTATTGATAGGGCTGTGTGTGACGCACTCACACTCCATTAATAATGCATTGACCAAAGACAGGGATGGTGTAGAAAACACGATGCATTCTCGCTCATGAGATTTCTCTCTCTCCCTGCTCAATATGTTGCAGTGGTTTTTCACAGGTAAAATGCAAAACATTTTTTTACTGACTTATTTATGCCAGACTAAAAGAAAAATATATATATATTTATTCTCATCCCTCAGTATATTGCCCTCACCACACACAAATTATTGGTGCACTCCTTACAAGGCCTTGGTCGGGTGGGGAGACTGCAACCCTGGCTCTCTCTAGACCACTGGAGACTGATTTATCTTTATCTGTCTGTTTTCAAAGGCTCTGTGCATTGGGATGTTCAGCTCTCTGGCTGCACATAGTTTGCTTTCAGCCTTGCTTCCCTCCCAGGTAATACCCCTGAGCTGAGGCAGGCTCCCACTGGGACTGTTTTTCTGGATGAACGTGTTCTGCCAGTGATGAAGAAGGTAAGCAGAATATGGACAACTTGATTTTCAAGCTCTCTCACACCAAAACCTCCACCAGCCTGCCTGGAAAGAAAGAGCACCTGAAGCCCCTTGGCAGAGCCAAACCCACTGGAGGTGAAATGGGCTCCCGGGGCCCCTGCCAGCGCTGCCTCCCTCCACCCCCTGCAGCCCTCTGGCAAAACACGGCGGTTTTCACCCCCCTGCCCCGAAAACAAAGAGCTGGAGCAGATGGACAGGATGCTGTGCAGCTGTGCAGCCAGATGTGGGACCCCAGAGCCACTCACTGACCACGCTGGATACCCCCACGGGCGTTGCTCAGGACCGGCTCGACCGAAAGCAAAGGAGACGTGGCAAGAGCGAGGGGTCCAGTTCAGAACTCTTTAATACAAGCTTATATTGTTTGTGTTTCTGATTCTCTGTTCTCCCAACATCTGGGGACATTAACCCTCATATGTGTGTGAGCATGTGTATGAAGATATATACAAAATCACACAGTTAAATATTTAAGCATACAAGGTATTATATATTTATATAATATAGAACTTTAGGGTATAGGAATCAACAATGGCAAAATATTTCTGATGAATCTGACATAACTTTTCTTTTTTTGAGTGAAACATGACCTATTTTTGAAAGACCAGAGGAAGTTGTTGCTTATTCAAAGAAAGAGAAAAAGCTGTATAAAGAAATTCTGTGAAAATGATTTAAAAAACATCATGAACCAAAAAAAGGACAACTGTTAAAAACTGTATTGAAAAAAAAATAAATTAGATGAACAATTGTGTAAATATAAATTAAAAAAGATGACAATCTTAATAAATAAGCTTTACTATTTACATCTTTATATATTGCTTGGAGACTTAAATTAGATCCGTTAAAAACAAACGCAAAATAAAACCCAAAATTGGAGCAGCAAACGTACAGGCGTGAGGTACAGAATTAAGGGTTGAACTGTATTTTGCTTGTTTCTTTTTTTTTTTTTTTTTGTTTTTTCTTTTCTCTTTTATACAGTAGACCAGTAGAATTCTTGTGAAAATAGATCCTCAGCACTTCATTGGAGTATTGGTTGACGTGGCTTCCAAAAGGTGCCAAGAAAGATTCNTATATATTTATATATATAGTACGGCTCAATCCTGCTCCCAGTGAAGTCAACAACAACAAAACCCTGTGTTGACTTGATGCGAACAAAATTCAGCCTCTCATCTGCAGACAGGTACGTAATTACAGAGGCCGTACAATGCAAACTCCACAATGGTTCCAATTCCCTCTTGAATTGCTGGTGAAATGTTTCGTTAAAGCCCTGGTTCTTTGCACTCAGAAGATGGAAACTGGTGGTTGAATGTGGCCTCACCAAAAGAAGGAAAAACCAAAAGACTAAAAACTAAGCCAGAATGGGAACCAAAGACAACTTGGACTCGTTAGCTCCGCATCTCGACCCAACAGGACTAAAACCACCAACAAGTAGCACCAAGACTCCTCATCAAACACCTGAAGCCAGCCCAAGCTCTCGAGTATGGCCTCAGAGGAAGTGATTCTCATTCCCAATGAATCTTGGATGTGTAGATCCGGTGAAAAGGGGAAAACTCAGTTTGCCAAACGAAGACAGAAACAAAAGATTAAGCCTGACTTTGCTCCTGCTAAAAGGAACGGGGGGGTTTGAACCTCCCAGGTGGCAGGAGCAGCCCAACAGCAAATCCCTATTGCCCAAATTGACCATAGCTCCAAGGAAACACATCTTGGACCACCTGCACCTGCTTCTGCTGATGTTCTGCTCATGCTCCCACTGAACTCAGTGGTCAGTGTTCTCCAGGGAAATGGGACTGTTCTCAGGGCTTCAGTGTGCCCAGCATAGAAAGTCACCTGGAGGCAGGAGTGCTGCTGCACCCTCAGCAGGGAGATGGCCTTCCCCAGAAGATGGGATAACATGGAAAAAACGTAAAACAGACCAGCTCAGCTGCACCACTGAGACCAAAACGGGGCCCACAACCATGAAGACATCTAGAGATATCCAGAGCGTATCTCTGCCGGGCACATGGTCCTCTCAGTGATATGAGCATGCCCATCAACTCTCACTGGGGCCTCCAGGGATTGGGCAGGGGAGGGCAAGATGCTGCCAAAAGGCTGGGAATTTCCACGGCATCCAAAATAGTCCAAAGATCAGACTTCCAGCTCTGAAACCCCTCTGGACATCCCAGCCTTGACTGACTTCACCCCATCACCTCCTGTCTTCTAGCTCAGCCTCGAACGGGCACAACGGGCTGGATTGTGGGAAGGGGGTGGTCAGCACCCCGCTTCCCCAGAATGGAATCACCTGTCTGCTCAGGTAGCAGCTTTCTCCTTCCCCCTTCACTCCCACTCTCTCGCAGCTCTCCGGGATTCAGACTGTGCAGTGCTTCTGAGTGCAGTAATTAGAGCACAGTGAAATACTGGTTAAATGCGTTATGTACAGTTGGATAACGTAAAAATAAGCACAAATACACACTTAAAAAAATAATCTGAAAAAAAAAAAAAAAA